>VCRD01002487.1:55894-68169 GCA_006783055.1 Trinorchestia longiramus | reverse complement strand
CATGAACTAATATCCTAGATACTGAAACGATTCTCCATGCCATGAAGCTGACTAGTCGTGCAAGTACAGCTGATGTGAATTTTTTTAGTCAGACGTGATGTCAAGTACTTGCGTGTGAGCATGACTGGGGTTTACGATGTTGGCTGGGTGTTAAAGTAGAACTTGTTTGCGTGCATGTGCTGCTCAAAATTAACGTATGAAATGCGGTAATGGATACAAATTCTTGAAAGATTTTTGGTGTTCAATATTGAGTGAGCGTGCAAAACATATCGATTTAGCCCTGAAAACGAGGAAAATTTTGTAGGATATCGAGAGAAGTCGAGACGCTTCCTCTGGGAATGTTTCAAATGGAATTTACGCTTGAGCCCTACAACACTTCTGAACTTTATTTATGAGTGTTGAGAGTGTATTCTATTTTGTTATTTAATTCGATCTGTTACACAAGGCAGCCAAACACGTATATTCTGGCTGCCTTTTATGATTACAATATTACGGGCAGTTTCTTTTAATTCTTTTTTATTTAGCTATAGTTCATATATAATATTCTTACGTTGAAACTTCTTAAAGTTTCCGTTCATCAAACTGGAGCTTTAGATTCCTTTCTTACTGCAAACTTCCTCAAAACGATTGTGTGGAAAGTTCGCCTTTGGAACTCGCAATTTTTCTTGAACGGCGTTCCACCTCATAAAGTTTTGGCGTTACAAACCTATCAGAAAAATGCATGTCGAAGAGCAGAAAAAGATTCCAGTGAAGGCGAGAGTGTATGTCTTCTCGCTGCCCCTGCTGGCGACCTTCTGAATCCCCATTGCGTAATATTGAGCTGTTGTTACTTGCATTAATTCTACTTTCTATTTCTTACTGATAACTTTGGCTCGTGTTGCTGTGATCCATCAATTTCTTGTGACCGGGGTGCGTTGAGCGTATTTCAAGGCAAAGCGCTCCACGAGATGTACGCTGGATTCCGGAGGTACTCTGAACGGGTATGCTTGCAGTGTCCATCCTCGTCAGCATTTTTGGGGGCTCAAAGAGTAAGTCCTATACATGTACTCGTAGCTGGCTCAGCTATGCTTCTTGTCTGAGTCTTGTGGGTTTAGTTGTTAAGCTCTAGCTCTTCTTTTGTGCTTTTCCGTCTCTCGTAGGAAAGTCCGATGTCTACTGCATACTATAAACCTATTTCAAAGGTTCATACTTCACGTATGATTTTGATTGTCTCATCGCACCTTTTCGTTTTGCTTGTCGGCTGCTTTCGTTTTGCTGTGTGGGCAGGACCATTCTAGCTGTGAAATATTGTACTTTTTTGAGGCTGCTTTTTAAATAAAATTGTCTACTAGTGTCCGTGTGACAATGATCTTAGTTGTGAAGTACCGCTGCTTTATCCCTGAATAAAACACAAAAGAGAATCTTAAACGTTTGTTTTTTCCAAATGCTTGCTCTCATATCGATGTTCATTGATTTTTAATAGGTATTTTCACTTTACTTGTTGTCTTATTGGAGTTTGTTTGTTAATAGTGCATTAGGCCTAGGTCTACTATTCCTATTGAAGGATTGTTTTTGAATTTTTTATCTATGAAGCACATGTGGTGATGCGTTGTTCTGAAGTGACAGTATGTGCACTGCTGTGTACTGTTTAAACGTCTCTGTGTACTGTGCATAGGCTGCTGTGCACTATGCATAGGTTGCGGTGTACTGTGCATAGTTCACTGTGTACAGGTTGCTGTGTACTGTGTACAGGTTGCTGTGTACTGTGCATAGTTCACTGTGTACAGGTTGCTGTGTACTGTGCATAGTTCACTGTGTACAGGTTGCTGTGTACTACACAGAGACTCATGATGCGTATCGTGCAGGCTGATGCTTCAGCTGCTGTGAAAAGGGCGTTCGTTCAAGCGTGACGGAACACGACTCACCGTCTGTAGGTTGATATTACCCTTACGCATCTTTTCTGATAGCTCCAGGTTCACTTTCATGTATTATTACAAAGATTTTGTATTTCAAATGGGAACGTATTTTCAGTAGTGTTTATCTTGTGTTAATCTATTTTCTATGTTCATCACGTGAGTGTTCTTCGATTCTCGTTTTTTATATGTTCCTGAATTTGAATGGTCTGTTCTCGTGTATTTGGTGACTACGAACCTTCTTGCACTCGAGGTATTCATTCATCGAGGATAGTCAGTAATTGATTTCAACTGTTTTTCTTCGTTCTCCCTTTTTACAGTATTTTTTCCCTCGTATTCTTTTTATCATTGGAGAGTTCTGTAGCAACAAAATAAAGATTTATTGTTAGAATGAACCCAGACTATAAACTAAAAAAGTAGCGTTTTTGTTGGGAATTGTCATTCTTTATTAAGTTCTCTTGGTGGAAATTCAAATTTTACCTATACTATTCCTCAGGTTTTTATTTGGCGAAAGCACTTTACCGGACCACCGTAGGATAAAGCGTTACCCAATAAAATATAGTTCTTGCGTCAAGGGTTAAATTTTGCGTCAGATTTTTCATCATAGTCCTCTAGCGGATCAGCCTCAGTCATTTCGCTCATGTTCAGAAAATATGAATGTAAAAATTGTGCAGTTTGCAGTGCATACACTCGTCGAGCTTCTCTTAAGCTACTTCTTGCATGCTTTTGATCTGAGTTAACATGCCAACATCATGTAAATGTTCTTTCGTTTGCGTGGAAGCTGAAGGTCAGGCTGGCCGTTTGTATTTTTCACGTTCAGGAATTTTTTTTAAAATATTTTTGCGGCATTTTTGAATGCTGGAGGTCGTTGCTGTCCGATGGTTTGCATGGCGTTTGCAGTGCTCCTCCGCAGCGACAACATGACGAGTACTACTGGGACTGCAGAAGCCGTTCTTACAAATAAAAGTCTTAATGTCTTTGGTATTCAGGATATGGATCTAAAAAAGAACAGGCGCTGAAACACTTATTGAACGAAATGTGTAAGGTAGCGGCCAGAATTTTTCGATAGCTTAATTGCCGAAAAGTGAGCTTTGTTTCCATAAATCGCGGCTTGGAATAGGGAGCTTTCAGAGGGAACGGTTTGCTGGGTTTGGTCGTAACATCGCACGAAAAATATTTGCCTCGATTAAAAGCGTTAGTATGAGAGTATCTGACTAGGTTGAAACTTAATTTTTTTCTGCTCTATAGACTTACATCATACAACATAGGCTTCAAATAAATGGTTAAATATAAAAAGTACTAATAATGGACAACCATTAGCGGCGTTAAGCGCAAAACTTTTTGAAATTCATAACCGTATGTATCTACCCATAACTTTGGCTGCAGATCTATGGTCAAGGAAGCGTCGTCTATTCGTTGCATGTTCGCTACCATAGAAAAGAGGCCTAGAAACTTGGGAGTGTTAATACAACTTTAGAAAACATGACTAATGTAGCGACTATTATTATCATGTTCTATTAATTCAAGGATATTAATTTCAGGTGTCTTAATATCGCATAAATTGTCAATATCTTATGAATGCGTATCAATATTACATGAATTGAAATGAATATCTCATGAATGTACATTAACATTTCACAAATTGTGATTGATATTCTTAATTAATAACTCTTTGTTCACGTTGATAATGGTTTTACTTTAAAGTAATTTTAAGCGCACGACTGATGCTTATTTAATAGCTTTTGATAGGTGATATGTGACTCATACTTGTTGTATGGAGCATAATTTGTACGATCGTGGTTTTGAAGAACATATTTTTGTGTTAATTTCTTCTTTATATTATACCTCTATTGCGTTAGTGAAGTGATATAGTTTAATTCTTCTTTATTTTAGTTGTGGAGTGAATCCTATTTCAGTTTAATTCAGCCTTTTCGTGTTCCTAGTTGACCACGAATCTTAATTTTTCTCGACAATTGTTTCAACGTGTGCTTGAACAGTTCGATTATGTCATCATGGGCTTCCTCAAATGGAGGATTTTGAGGTGAAATATTCGGTCAAATGAACGTGTGGCCGTCACTGTGAGAAGGTCTAGTGGCACAAAAGATCACAACCTGCTGGTGTTGCATCAGGTTTTAAAGAGCAGCTCTGCTGTAGATGCATACCAGGCCCTGGTGAAGTCGACTTCTCTGTCTCTTCTGCTGGAGTTCAAGGGTGAGGACTGCGTCGACAGAGCATCACGATGCAACTTTACTCATTAATACATAGCGTCCACGAAAACGGACGCATAAAATTTGACGTTGGAAATTAATTTTAAAAAGCAAAAAATTTCTTCCTAGAGTTTACGTTTTAACTGTACAAGAAGAGGAAGGGAATATCTAACGCCGGAAAAAGTTTTTACGCTTTTAAATTGTTTCATAATCCCAACTTTTTCGGCGTTCTTTTTTCTAGACTTGTGTGCATGAATGTTGTGCAAAAACATTCTCTCGTCTAAATGGTTTTGAGCGACCATAAATTATCTAGGCTTCTCAGAAATATATTCCTTGTTTCAGCTAGCGATGGGCATTCGATTTGAGCAGTTTTTTTTACCTTTACTCTATGATTTAAGGTCTTTAACAGTGCATCATTTACTTACGCGGAAACTAAATGACTTGCAGGCGGTACAGGTTTTACTTTTTTAAATGTTGCAAATTATAAACGATTATGTAACTCGGTGATGATTGTATGTATACTGTTTATGTACACCGGCGGCAGGCTGTCTATAATATAAAGGCTTTTTGCTATTAACAAATTTATTACAGAAACAAAGGAGGAGGTACATATGTGGAAATTATTGAAGGTATTATTGTGGAAAGTGAGAATTGATATACATAGGTTATTTTTACTTCAATGAATACACTTCTCTATAGGCATCATTAGTTGCACGTAGCATATAAAGACGGCACTCGATTTCTTGCCATGTTTGGTGTAGCATAACGTCAATACTGGTGGCAATGGCATCAGTAATCCTTTACTTTAACTCAGTAATGTCTATTGAACGTGGTAGCTCTGCCCGGCAGTAGCACGGATGGGCTTCGTGGGAGAACTAGCCAAGTTTGTCCTACACTATCGATGCTTTCCTCGGCTGTTCATAGTCGTCGACTCACTTCATCCAACACTGTCCCTGTCTCCATAAATTTCTTGTCACACACGAATTGACGGATGTAATGGTGTATCTCTTCCATACTTAGTTCGGTTGTTTCAGTGAGTGTGCGTCTTCTATTTTGCTTCAATGAACCATGATACGCATTGTGCCTTCTCTATTAGGGTTTCACTCAACAGCTCCTCCACTTTTTTCATCAGCAGTATGTTTGAAACTGTGAAATGCATTGTGATCAAAAACTTCGATAACGACTGTGAGTACAATGAAAGAAATCCTATTACGATATCTCGTCAATTCTCTTTGTAGTAAGTTTGCTAAATTGTAAACAGGCCTTACAGACACCCTGTATATTTTTGAGAAACAGTTGTGGGAGAATTGGGCAGGCGGGAGCACTCCTTTTCTTCTCGTGTGTAATACATGGAAATACCAATTCGTTCCATTAATTTCTTGTACAAATGTTTTGAGTATTTTCCTGCTCACTTGATACCTGCTGTCTTTAGTGGAAAGATTTCATTGATTACGACGACGTTAAACATTATTATTCTGGTGTTGCAGCGTGACTTAAACTGTTAGGATATATTTTTTAAGGTTATTAGTGTATTGTTATCTTTAGTGCACCTCAGACTTAACAACGCTGCTGTTGCACCATGGATTCAACTTTGACAGTCGTCTTGATGTGAAATACAGTAGTTTTAAAGTGCGTGACTGTAGCCTCGATGTGCGAGACAGTCATATTTATGTGCGAGACGGTTGTTTTGATGTGCGAGACTGTCGTTTTGATGTGCGAGACGGTCGTTTTGATGTGCGAGACGGTCGTTTTGATGTGCGAGACGGTCGTTTTGATGTGCGAGACGGTCGTTTTGATGTGCGAGACGGTCGTTTTGATGTGCGAGACGATAGTTTTGATGTGCAAGATGGTAGTTTTGATGTTGGAAATGGTCGTTTTGATGTGTGAGACAGTCGTCTCATCTAACTCTGCTAATTTTTACACTCGTATTTGAGCAAGTGACTCCCGTGCTTCATTGCGTTCACTTTCTGTGTTGCCTTTGTCGTTCTGGTCACGTCCATCTAACCGGCGCTGTGTGCTGAATGACGGAATGGCGCTAATTACTTTTCTAAGCAATACTACGCGTAGTCTACTGTGATGATCCTAGTATGTATAGCTTATACTTTACTGTTCATGTGTGTTGGTGTTGTGGATGTTCTTTAGAGGTTCAAAACACTTGTGACTTTGTTACAGTTCCAAAGGGTCAATTGAAGCGCTTCTGGTTATCAATGTCCTCTATTTAGAATGCATTCTGAATTAACCTAAGACTTTCTTGAACTTTGATTTTGCAAAATTCAGTTAATGAAGCCGCGTAATTTTATTTAAGTATCTTTTTCGTGCTGATTTTCTAATTCTACTAAACTGACGGAAAACTCTTCTTAGAAACTAAATAGTTTTATCTGAGTTATTATAATTGACGTTTTGTCTCCATGTTTTATCTTAATTTTCAAGGCTTATGGTACATAAAGAATTGTTTTTATTACAGTTTAAATATTTAGTGATATTACAGCCTTCCGAACACCATATTTTGAGCTGGTAGGCATAATATATACATTAAGAACATCAACCACACCGAATAAAGCTGACTTATTTCTGTTGGTCAGACGTACAAGTAAGTAGCCCGCAGCAAGACAGCGCCGTCCCACTAAAAGCCGGATGCCTGCTGGCCCAAGAGAAACCTCTACTTGTTCCCTAGTAAATAGCGTGTTTCTGCGGTAGGTCGTTCAATTTACAGTAAGCAGTCTTGCTTTACGAAATCGATTTCGCTCCCACGGTCGTTGTAAAGCAGAAGGATAAAGTTCTCCGGATAAACTCGGAGATACGCCAATGTAAATTTGTGTTGCAAGTCAGGAAAACGAGAGAGCGTTTATGTGGCCGACTGGTTACATCGCTGCGTGTGCGACTTCTGCTTCGTCCCTGCCTTCCTCTTTCAAAAAAAGCTAACATTTGTAGTCTGTTTGACTTCATGTTGTCATCCTTATATACTAAAGCTTTAATGTCCGATGAGAAGTGTGTTTTGCTAGCGCACGAATGCTGTTTCTGTCAGAGGTTGTATGTTATTTCTCTGCCGGTATAATTTTATTGAACTTTTTCCATGCTAGTATGTACCCAGTTATTGCTGCGAGTACAGAAATTGTTTCCATGCTAGTATGTGCCCAGTTATTGCTGCGAGTACAGAAATTGTTGCCATGCTAGTATGTGCCCAGTTAGTGCTGCGAGTACAGAAATTGTTGCCATGCTATAGTATGTGCCCAGTTATTGCTGCGAGTACAGAAATTGTTGCCATGCTAGTATGTGCCCAGTTGTCATTATTGCAATTACAGAAATGGTTGTCATGCTGATATGTTAATAGCTTTAAATTAAGTATGCTATAATGAAACCTTTATTGAAACAACATTTTTCATTGAAGACGAGCTCATGGTGTCAGACATCATTGGAATTTGCATCGTTCAATTAATGCCTCTTGTCTCTCAATCAATATGAGAGATTTGCGAAATTTATTTTTATCGTTCAAAGAACGAGTATCTGCATTATGGTGGTATTTTTTATCTCTGCCCGTAAGCACGCCGGTGTAATTTGTTAAAAATGCTTTGAAAAGTTGTGATGATATCTACTTATTAGTAAAATTGAAATATGAGACTTCACTATACAATTTGACAATTGCTTTAATTTGTAAGCGCAAATTCTAATATTTTATCATGTCGCTATAACCGCTGCTTTAGAGGCAGTGATCTGCAGTATTCTTTCTCAACTGACCAACGTAAAGACAATTTTAACACCTCGTCCTTATGGTAACATACTTGCCGTCTCCGTGCCCGTCTCCGTGCCCGTCTCCGTGCCCGTCTCCGTGCCCGTCTCCGTGCCCGTCTCCGTGCCCGTCTCCATGCCCGTCTCCGTGCCCGTCTCCGTGCCCGTCTCCGTGCCCGTCTCCGTGCCCGTCTCCGTGCCCGTGCTGACCGCTAGCTCCTCATTATGATGATCTTATCTGGGCCGAGGGCTCGAAAAGTTTGGCCGTGGAAATTATGGTGTTGCTCTTCCATCTCTTTGCAGGTGTTAGAACAAGAGTAACTTTTAAAGCGTCTCGTGATTTACTGTGTGACTCATTCTTTCTTTAACGTGCAATTAGTTCACAAAAAGCACATTCTGTTATGTTAACTGTTGTACTTATCTGTTTTTTAATTATGTCAACTCAGTGTAGTTCACTTCGTTTCAGTATTCGGATGTACTATTGCTCTCTGAACTGACGACTGGTTGAATTCCATTCTTTCTTATATTCTAATCGCGAGTTTTATTTAACACGTTGACTCCGAAGTGGTACGTATGTGTACCACTGAGGTTAGGTTCTGTAATTTTTTCAGATCCTTCTAGTGACTATGCGTACAAAATGAAGATTTACACCAGTCAGGCAATCGGAGGCAACGTGTTACTACTACTACTGTTACTACTACTGCTCAATGGAAGTTTCTTTTGACACCAATTCTATCATTACACTTGGGATAAAATACATTTTGGAAGCCCTGTCAAAACTTTCGTGGGGCTATTCTTTGTATGCTCGGCTCGATTGCGAAAGACGAAAAGATCAATATTTTTATTGGTGCACAACTATTTCTCCTTGAGTTGCATGCATTTTTTGATTCAAAGTGACGCTACATAAGACAAGCTGCCAAACTGAAAACGTTGCGTGCGTGTATTTAATCTACGAAGTAAAAAAATACCAACCACGGCAAATAGATGGTACATCTTTTGCATTAATTCGGTCTGGGTAAGTATCAGTAATGATACTAGGGGTAGTACGGGCGTGTTTGAGGAATACAGTATTAATTGTATGTAAATATTCTGTTTGTATCATGTTTATACATAGTACATTTAATAATTTATTGTTGACCGGAGAACGAATTACTTTGATTTATAAACCATGCCCGAGCAGTTGCAGATGCAGTCAACTTTGATATTTCATTACTTTATTTAGTGCAAGGTTGTTTGGACGTCAAGGAGTCAGACACACACGCGTACTCCGTGTATCGACCATAAAAAACTGACGATCAGACTAATGTCAGAAATTACATGGCGCGTTTTCTCAGCTGTGAGAATTTTAGACCAAGGTTCTTATTTGTATACGAGAGATCATCGTTCCAGTCGTTACCTTGCCTCAAGCGAGACAGTTTGGGCCCTGTAATCATGCAAAGGGATAGTCCTCTCCTGAGCTAAGAACACAACCCCGTGTGGTTAGGTTCTGTTTCTGGGAACTCACGAGCACGGCTGTCTGACTTAGAAGAATCGGCAATATGAAACCAATCACGCCCCACTTACTTTGTAACCTGCTGTATGACTCTCAGCTTGTGGATAAGAAAAGTACTCGCGTTTCCGATTCGATTTTTTTCCCCAGTTTTGTGGAGCTCATGTACCTCTGACCTTGAGCAACCGTCTTTATGACATTGCGCCCACTCACTTTGCAATCTACCTTATTCTTTCACGTCGTTAATACAGACATTAACACGTTGAGTGCGATACGACCCGCCGGTGGGTCACTCAGGTTAGGTTCTATAATTTTTTCAAGGCTTTCTAGTGACTGTGTGTACAAAGTAAAGATTTGCACCAGCTAGGCAATCGCAGGCAACGTGTTAAAAAATGCGAAAAGGGAAAAAATGAGCTTATTTAAGTGTAATGGTCGACTACCTGCTATGCGTATACGTGTCGGTAATGATTAATCTCATCTCGTTTCTGGGACATATACAACCAGCAAGGTGTTTTGGAAATATTTGAGACAAACATGTCCAAGCAGACTCTAAAGTGTCGTTGCTCTCACCTCGTCCTCAGCAAAATTTTTTACGTCTCTGGTTAGATATTTCCTCAGCATATTCCATTCTTTAATTTTTCATTTCGCTGAGATTCTCTCTGACACTCTTATGCACTCTCTGAATGGATGTGTCGGTTTAACTCCCTTGCATTGTTAAAAATACATTTAGAGTAATTACATTTTTCTCACAAGTAAAAGTACCTAGAGTACAGTTGAGGTGGGAATAGATTCTAATTTTAAATGTTGGAGCAGCAGTCCCAATTCTCATGAAAATATCATGCTGGTGTATGAAATGAGGGTTGTGAAGGAGACCTTCATTTCAAGAAGAAGCTTTTTTCTGATCAAGTATACAGTGCTGATACAATGCATTTTCAATTCATAATGCTAACATCTTATGAGTGGTGATCATGCTCTAAGCGACTATTCCAATGAAATTGTGGATTAATTTCAGTGCTCATCAAAGCCAATCTTAATTCCCGCGAGCTGTAACAGTGATTTCAGCCACTTAGAAACTGTCTTTTGTTGGCATATGACTACCCACAGATCTCCCGGTATTTTCTATTTATTTTTCACTGCTTCAAATAATCAAAACTTACTATCCTGAACAAAGTAACTTCTTTAAATTGATAAAACTCGAGTACCGTAAGTAAGAAACAGCGAGGGTTATGAAGCGCGCTGGTAAATAAATCATCAAAATTATGTAGCCCGAGACTGGCATTCAGTGTATACGATGCCTGCTAAAAACAGTCAAAACTGAAAACAATTACGAACCGTGTGCTAACCAGCACAAAAATAAAAAAGCTTTTGATAGAGTCGGTGTAGTACAGTGATCTGATGTGGCGTTCCTGCGACACACAGGGCAGACTGTTACTCAAGCCTCTCCTGTGCGCTACTAGTGCGTCGCTCTTATGAGATTCAACAAAAATTCTGACCTTTTCTGTGCCGTTGAAGTCTGCTCTTGATGTAGCCGCCTCTAGTGAGCGCCGCAGCCCGCAGGTCGGCTTGCAATTGCTTGGGTGTTTTGAAAGAACTCGGCGATGCATTGAAGGGCCGCCGAAATAGTGTTGCAAAGTAGCCTGAAATTGTGACCCACACATGTCATCATATTGAAAAAATACGCGACTGCATGTGTTTGTTTCTTAGTATAATTACTCTATGTATATATTTCATGTTTTGGGAAGTTAATTCTCTTCCAACAATGCATGTGGAACTTTCAAGTTCTATTAAATTTGTGTTTTTTCTAAAGTATTCTCAAACTTTCAACGTTACAGTAGCTTTATTCTTTCATTTAATCGTTGCTATTTCTTCGGCTCCAATTGTATTTTGTGTCAGATACATGGGTATCTGAGACTCGCAGAGTGTCTGAACGGTATTTTAAAGAACTTTGAATGCCTGGGAAAATTATTCCTATTTCCAGTTGACCGCTCAGCTCATGGGCATCCAGGCGGCGTTTCTTGATCCCTGCTGATTCTCATCCACGCCGACTTATTCTGAGCGAATTTCAATTACGGCTTCTCAAGTGCCATCGTCTTCACTCTTTTGTGACGGAAGAGAGCATGGCTTGGGGCTGCTGACGCTGGCCTTGTAACTGTACAGGCGGCCGCGCCGTGTCCGCCACTCTGGCACTCATCTGTGGGTTTCCATAGCGACTTCACTGGTAACTCTCTGGCGAGTGATCGCTTCTTTTTCTGGATATCAAATAAACAGAAAGAATGGTGTTCTTACGCTTTTAGCGCTTTTATAATGAAGGAATGGAAGGATACTAGTATTCTTCGAGTCATACTGTCGAAATTGAGAAAAAAATTGATATTGCTTTCACATCGGCGTAAAGTTTCTGAAGTAAAGCTTGATTTATGAAGGCGTGCGCTACCAAGTTCTTTCTCAGTAATATTCTACCAATGGTTAATATAGTACAGCTGAACCCTGTTCGAGTTCGGGTACTTCATTGCATTAATAATTTTCTCGTATCTATTCCGATCTCAATCGACCCCATTCGCATCCCTCGCTATAAAATTCCTGGTACTCAGCCTCTTGTGCTAATTAGTTATTTAGCATTGATGGAGTTTGCCCTCATTCCATCTTTTCGCACTCATGCTCAAAGTTTTGTGGAGTCTGACGCCTCTTCATAATTTCTCCCTAAGTGCTAACCCTTCATAACTTTGTTGATTTTACGCAGGTATGAGTTTTGTATGGAACTACTTAATTTTAGTATCGTCCACTATTCCTATATTCGGTACATTGTTTACGGCATACCGTACGAAATGCATGCATGATGCAGTAATATTTATTCATCAACGTTATTAGAAAAAATTTCATTTTGTTTTGCTTAGATCTTTGAGCTCGTGTATCTAGCTCTTCAAACAAAATTGAAAACTTTAATAGAATACCGCATTCGTTAAC
>VCRD01002487.1:30425-55855 GCA_006783055.1 Trinorchestia longiramus | reverse complement strand
AACATCACCAGGAGCAAAATCTCTACCAACGTATGACCTCACTGCTTATGGCTCTGTCAAATCACCCACTCGGGTTATCTAATGACAGCCTATTAAAAGATAACAGACTAATCTGTTTATTTCACTTTGATTCCCCGACATACGGCCAAGAACAATTTAACACCGCTACAACTTGTGATCACTCTAACGTTTTTTATGTTGCTAACTTGTGGTTGGTAAATTGGAACGGGTTCCTAATCCGAAGAAAACGAATTCTTTTAAATCGTGGGGATAACGACTGATGTAGAATGCCTGGTAACTGTCACCAGATTCCATCGACGTTTTAAGAGAACGCTCATTGGAAAGACATATCAGAAAAAGCTGTCGTAATTGCTGCGACTCTTTTCGCAACCGCAGCTGAAATTCGCCTGATTAGTTAAATTCGCTTGATTATTTCAGTGCGCCTAATCGGTTCAATGAGCCTGCTCAGTTTAATTCGTCTGATCAGTTCAATTCGTCTGATCAGTTCAATTTGCCTGATTAGTTCTATTTGCTTGATCAGTTCAACTTGCCTGATCAGTTCAACTTGCCTGATCAGTTCAATTTGGCTGATCAGTTCAATTTGGCTGATCAGTTCAATTTGGCTGATTAGTTCTGGCTTCAAAAGATATGGCTGATGGAATTGATCCAAGTTGTACGGAGGTATTCCAGAGATTCCTCAGGTTTTCACATTGTAACATACGAATTACTATACTTCTCTACGTCTCGCATACCATCTGTAAGGTGTGGGGGCACATAATTTTGCATGTTGGACGCTTTTTTTCTTTTTGTAAGAAAGACTTTCTTTGCGAATTTGTTAAATGAATGTACGCAATTTTTGAAGTTCTGCATATAATCTGAAAATTTTGTTTTAAATCAGTCTTCTAATACACAATTGGTAGACATGGTGCATAGAATAGAAGTAAGCAATAGAAACGCGCCGTTTGGTTTATTCTTGGACTGCTACCCGTCCCATGCCGTGTTACTCAAGTCCCATGCCGTCCCATGGATAGTGTCTTGTTTAACAACACGATTTGTTTAAAGCACAGTGTGAGAATATCATTGCTAGACAGGTAAACTGAAGCAATAAAAGTTATAAAAAAACAGGATCAAAATTAGCATGTAATTCAAGTAGGTTACCGTGAGCTCTAGAAAAGTATACAATAATGGGTTTGTAGACATTGCAAGCCAGCCTCAACTAAAGTCCAATAAATGTTTGTAGCATAGGAAACCGCGTGGGCCTGTCAGGCATGGTCACTTTTTTATTATTTAGAAACTTCTATAAATACATAATTCGTAAACACCGATGTTATTGATGTGTTTCTATTGAATAATGTTGATTTAAATAATTCTGAACGCAAAATTAAACTTTCTTGAAAGTGGGTCTCGTGTTGTTTTGCTACGACTAAATAACAGCATAATGAGGATGGGGTGAACGGTGAGGCTAGCTGGCTCCAGTGGCCATTAAATGCTGCTCTCAGGAGCATCGTTGACGCATAACTTATAACTTATCCTGATGGAAGTAATCGTGTTGTCAGTAATGGTGACTCATACAGTGAGAAATTGTAGACGTACATGACCCTCGCTTGCTTGTGGATCGTGTTTTTATCATAGGAGATTCGTATAAACAAGTAGTGCTGTTGTGTTTTTGCTGGTTTGTTTAGGCCATTACGATGAAATTACCCTTTCAGTCAACAGCCAACTAAGCGTTACACAAAAATGTATTTGTTGCTGATACCGACCTTTTGTTTAATTTTCGTCCATCCACTTACACTCACACTCACACTTGACTGGAAACTAATAAAAGTTCGAAGTGGTTGTGCAAAAAATTATTCAAAAGTTACTCCTGCGTTAGCTCAGCTTCTCAAATTCCTTTTTTGAGTTTACATCGGCGTTGGACATTGACATTCATTGTTATTCTTGATCTACCACTTTCCGGCTGTTTGAGATTACACGTGTTTGGTTAGACCAGTTGTACGGAGGTGAATAACTTTTTAAAATGTGTTCTGACCCTGGTTTTGGTGTTCTCGCAAATTAAAATTATAATTATTTCATTTAATAAACGCAGATTTATTTATTTTTCGTTTCTAAGCTTCTTAGTCTAATGGTAGAAACCTGATCAAAGGTTTCTAAGGATCTAAGCTTAGTCTAAGCCAAAGCATGGCTTGCTGTTATTTGTTATTTTTAACTCTTGCCTGCATGGTTATTTATTAAAGCATATTTATTTGCAATGCAAATGGAAGATCTGTGGGCGGCGGGAGTTTTTACGTGGTGGTTCTGCTTAGATGATCAGGATTCGTCTGCACTGCGCACCTCTATCATCAGTTCCGGCCCCGTCTTTATCATTCGCATGATTACCGGAAACGCGCCAGTAGACATACTCTTGGTGTCTAGCATGGGGATATACTGCCATTGTGATCTTTTGAATGGCTTGCTCTGAACGATGATGTGTATAGTATATAATCCCTCTGGTCGGAAACAGTTCGTGCGTACAACTTTTGGCGTTGGTTGGTGCAGAGCAAAAAAAAATTCAAAATTATACTCGTGTAATATACTTCTATCGTTAAAAATTATACTTTGAAAAAGTTACAAAAAATAAAAAGGGGCCGATTTTTTTAATACTTTCCGGGAAATGAATGTCGAAACGCTCTCCCGACTGTGTACCCATTTTTTTCGACCGAGGGAGTATTTTGAAATTAGTTGCATTCAATGAAGGATTCATTCAACGTTAAACCGAAGGGTTGATTAGACTGACAGACGAAACTGACTACGAGGTGAATGGTTGATATTATAGAAAATAGTTGCTTGCAATAATTTAGTCAAACTTAAACTGAACGCTCGATTAAACTCCTAATGGATCTTGTAGGGAATTACTGAGATGCAGAAACAAACTTAGGTTAGAGCTTTAGAATAGAATAGAATAGAATCAGGCTATAGGAACGAACCTTCTGGCCCATTCTTGGGTCGGATAATTACTTCAATAATTATTAGGTTGTTTACCCAAGTCCCATGCCGTATTTCTAGCCGCGTCAACCATGTCGGCAGCGGGATTCGAACCCGGGTCTTTCCGCTCGCAAGCAGATTCGCTCACCAGTCGACCAAGCTGGTGATGTATTTAATGCTTTATGCTTTTATGCTAATGCTTTAATGTATTACCTCCCTGATTGTATTCCGAAATTTCTTTCTCAACAAATTCGACTCCTGAAGTAAGTTTTAGATTGAATTTTAGCTAAGAACATGATTTGGTGTGACTATTATTTGTGGATAGTTTTTTCATTCTTTACCTCTCTTGCATAGATGGTGGTTGCCTCTTTGCCATCAATAATAACTATTGTGTTACTGTTTTGTTCTTTCTTAATCACATCGTCTCTGTATATTATTTCAGTTAATTCTAGAAACTGTTATAGGTCTGACGTACTTTTCATTTCTTTGTGTAAATATGACGCTGTATTAGTCATTTCTAGTGCTTAGGTTATGACCAAAATTCATGCTTTTTTTGATCATGAGAGGATCAATACATTGATATCTGGTGCTCAAAGTCCTCAGGTAAATTCAAGGGCAACAACTTCTTTCGGTTTAATTTTAGGCTTCATGTTTTAGCTCTTTTCGTATGCACAGCGACTGAAAATCCATACCCTGGTATTTATCGCAAACCTGCGATAAAAGTTCTTTTTTACAATCGTCAGCGCGCGCTTCAAATGTGTTCCGTATTGCCAATTAAAGTTACAAAAAATTTTTAGCGGTAAAACTTCAAAGATAGTCAGAATGACAGCGCCGACACACTTTGTTCGGTTAATTGTTCATTCATACGATAACTTACCATTGCTGGACTTTTCATTGTCTAATTTTTATCACTTTTTCTGTTCATCTCATCGACTGTAACCTTTTTTCTTATTTTTATTTTCGATTATCATTGATTGTTGAAGCGACTACTGCCTAGCGCTACTTGCTCACCTTCCCTCATTGTCAGACAAAAAATGTTCACATCAATCCAGCTTGCAACACTGCCCATTTATCATGCATGGATGTTAGAATGCACTTGAATTTAATGGACAACCTGGGGTGATTATCAGAGGCAGTGATGCGCGTGCTCAGTGATACTGACTGTCCCACATCATGGCGAGGCTCCGGGGTAAATTGCACCCTAGTTCACCAGATGCATCTTCCAGTCAGAAGTTGCGGTCAAGGAAAGACAGAACGGCAAATATTCAACAAGGAAATTGAATTTTGTTTACTCTGTGAACGATTCAAAGACAATAACTATCGTGGTCTTAACCCTGAAGCACTGAACATGGGTATAGTTTGCCCGAGGCTGGTGACGTCTATACCCATGTTCTGTGGTCCAGGGTTAGGCGTGAAATAGCAGCAGCAGCGACCGATGGTTGATGAGTGCTAGTGAATTAATACTAGGAATAAAATGTTCCAACTCGAATTCGTAGTCCATTTACAGTAATGCTAAGGTTCTGTTCCTAGGAAAGAATGTGGTGAAACGCAACACACTTAAAAAAATTACTGGGAAAGCTAATTAGTTTAAGTATCAGTTGGAGAGGTTAGATGCGTAAAAAATCAGATAGTTATTTACCAGTACGAGTCGGTAAAGTGTGTTATATATTTTTGTGGCTATAATATTTTTTGAGCTTCGAAATATAGGTACAAACTTAGCAAAAATAATTTAGTGCATAAAAATAAGGTGTATCAATGTCTATTTGGTCCTGCATTAAAGTATGTAACCAAAATATAAAAACTAGTTGTATACTGCATGTAAAGGATCTAAATTTTATCTCGCAGAAATGCTCGCCAACACCAATACAAGGAAAAGCATACTATAAGTTAACTTGCGATTTCAAAAGGTATCGCTAAAAGGGACATACTAACCGTCCGCAAATCTGTTATTTAGCAATAAAAAATGAAGTACTTGTAACGCAGCTTTAATTGATTTATGCACGTTAATACAATTTGAATCATTTTGATGGCACAATCGTAAATTGTTTATTGCGTTATTGGTGTGCATCCCTAATTAAATATCAATAAATCTTTGTTTTAGGATTCATTCATGTTTATTTGATGCTGAAAGACAAGTTCTGCGATGTCGATTTCTGCTCGGGCGTTCCTACAACGCGCGCAGGAGGTGGTTGTTGGTCTCGACATACCTACCTCATTCTGTCTAGTTGTAGCGAGAATTGCATTACTTGTTGCATAGCATTCCCAGTACTAACGGTAACACTGCCTGCGGTTATGTTTATTTCTCTCTGGCTTTAGTTTCTTGTGAGCTGGAAGTGAATGTAGCTCTCACTCAACGTAAAAGGGCTGAAAGACGCTAGCCTATTCGACCTTAAATCGATTTTAAAGGCAGCCTTTTTTAAGGTGTGTGAAGTAGGTAGTCCCTCTAAATTACGCACTGGAATTTGTCTATTGAAGTGGTTTCCATAAATTCTTAAATATGGGTTGAATAATTAATTTTTGACGAGTGACGTTTCTCAGAGACTAGGCCAGCGCAGCTGTTTCACATCTTTATGGGTACTACGATACTATCGTACTTGTGTTGCCATGGTCAATGTATTCATTAGACTCAACTAGTGCGTCCAAGCTCGAAGCATATCTCCTGAAAATGCTGTTTATGAGAGAGTGACAGCACACGCGGGTTTAAATTTCTTCAGGTGGCGTGTTAAAAGAGATTGTCTATCAAGAAAAAGTTAATTTTGCTTGAAGGATATGTAAACTTCTTCAGCTGCTAAGGAGGATACTGATGCCGTCGGTTTTTGTCAGTGTATTAGAGAGAATTATCTCTCATTCGATAGCAACTCTGAGGTAAGTTACAAATACTTCTTACTCGAGTCTGTTGTGGCTTTAATTCTGACAATTCGTTTCCTTATTTGCCTTATGTCTCTCGTAGGAAAAACTGTGTTCCATGCAATAAATCTTTCGACCAAATGTTTTCTTTTTGGCTTCTTTCATTGTCTCTCATTACTTTCTTCTCTGTTGTAGGTGCATTTGTTGAGACCACCTTTTTCTGCCAGCTGCTGCAGGCTGTGCCATGCGATATCCTGAAATTTGGCACCCTTCAAAGGGTCTCGCATGAAGAAACTGTTTTCCCTAAGTTTCACAGTGATGATGACATAAATTCAGTGGAAGAGATTGTAAAGCCTTTAGTATGATAATAATGTTAACAAATTAATTTTTATTACGGTATTAATAACAGCAGGAGATAAAAGTATATTCCACCATGTCTGTACCATGAAGTAGATCATGGCGCTTGAGTTTCAGCTTTTAGTGCTTATTTGATCCCGCCAGTTTTGCTGCACCTCTAAGACTTGAAAAATGCGTAAATCGAGCAGATTAAACTTGGAATCTGTTACCATCTGACTTTTATTTCGATATACTGTAAAATATTCTTCACCGTTTCGAAATCATTCCTTATTTTGAATATAGTTTTTTATTTCATTTTAGTGTACTATTTCGAATAGAGCCTTCCTAACAGGCATTATTTCAGACTTTCTTTGACAGAAGTAAATGCATTGCTATTATTGCTGGAGAAATGACACACCCAGTACCACCATTAACGAAATTCAAATATTTTCACAACCTAATAAAGGATATTTTCACTGCATCCTTACTTTGATGGTTAAGTGAACTGATGAATAAATATAGTCGGTCGCAGTGACTTCAGCGCTCCGTGATGTTGATGATGTGTAGATCTAGATTTCAGTTTTCGAACTCCACCTAGCATGCATGAAAAAATCTGAACAGTCCGTTAGAACGATCACATCCATGAAAAACCGGTACCTCGCGTGAGGGCAGCGGTGAGGTAACAGTCGTGCATCACAAAGAAAAACAGGAAATTTGGTTAATTTATGTAATTATTGGAAACAGAAAAAAGTTAAAAGAAACATTCAAACAATATTGTCAAATATTTTAGGACGGATGTAGACAGTAGTAAAATAGAACAATTGCCTTGCTAAAAATTTGAGAACTGAGGCATCGTGCATCATGGAATAAGGGGAAAAAATTAGAAAATTTAATTATTAATTTAAATTAAATTTTGCAGTCACTTAATGTAGGAATTCATTGTAAGTTAAATTGTTGAGTTCATTAAATGAAATGCACTACAACACGTGTGTAAAATACATCAACTATGACCGTCATTAGCTTTTTAGTATAGCACCCTTTAACAATTATTACTCCTGACCTTGCTCGCCACGAGACTATTTCATGTCTGTGAATGCAAAAAGTGTTTATTGCTCCCTTATAGTAAATTTTTTAATCCTTACGTACTTTATTTATATCTGATTTATTATTTTATTATTTTTTGACAACCAGTGATTGTGATGTAAACTAATTTTCACTTCAAACTGCGTACTGGTATTCATGTTTATCTAGGCTGTACCCTAGGAATGTCAGCCGTGGGTTTGAGTGGTGTTAGAGAAATCAAGAAAATACTGGGAAATATACTTTTCCAGCAACGCAAGTGCAAATTTTTTACTTTGAAATGCCCATTTTAATAAATTAAATTTCTGTTTGTTTTCTCCCTTTAATTTTGAAAAAACGAGCACATTTATTTGTAAGATAAACAGTTATTTTTGTATGAATATTTATGACTCCGGTTACACGTTTGATGATTGTTTCTCCTGGAGCGTAATCTTAATAGATGTTATTTGCAGACATTTTAATGTATATAATGGTATTGTATTGGCTTTCTCCCGAAAGTTCATTAGCTGTAGGTTTACTGGTTTCAAACTTCTATATAACGAACGTACTGGACCGTGACATAATTATTACCATTATATACTCGTACTTAGTAGCATTCTACGTTTGAATTTATTTGTGTCATCTATTCGTGGTGACATTTACATTTCTGACATAACGGGATTTTAATGGTAGAATAAACAATGACTCAATCGAAGTTCAAATATTGCTTGAGTCATCCTAAAAACCGTTCTCTTCTCAACAAAATTGAAGAAAATTTATTGTACGAAAATGGAATGTGCAGCCCAACCTCAACTGAAGTTTTGCATTGATACAATATTTTTGGTTCTCGTTATACGTTCTGCAACATGCAAAAATATATGGTGAATCAGAGCTCAGTGTGTTCAGATAAATTTCCTCTCTACTTGTACAGAAAGTATTTCCTTTCTATCGCTTTGACAAATCTCAAAGACACTAACTTGGCAACCTGACTAAAATTTTGTTTCTATCGATAAACAAATTCCAAAACCACTGACTAAAATTACTATTCCTCAAACTTCCAGTTCATCCGTACGAGCTTCTACCTCAAATCATAACGAAAGGACGGGAACAGTTACTGGGAGCATCATCACCAATCTCAAGATGTTAGCCTGTAGAAATAAAAAACAATGTACAGATAATCTGTACGTGATTCGAATAAAATTTCTTTCTTGTTCTTCTGTCCAGTGCAGTAATCGTATGTGCAACAATAGCTTGTCGTTTGTCTGACCTTCGCGGTACAGGCACGGCCATTCAATGCATCTATAATGTGTACTTGGTTGGAATAAAGTTTCTTTCCTTTCCTTCCACTCCCGTGTACTCGTAGAATAACGTTTATCGTCTTTCACTTCTTGGTCACCCGGAATATTAAAGTAAAAAGACAAACAACGTTTTTGTATTATAAATATCCCTACAGCTCTTTGAAATATTATTTGAATTACGATCTCGACAGGTTGCGGGCCCAGAATCATGAATTAAAAAGGTTTTTGGCCCTGAAACTTAGACATGAAAGAGTTGAAGAGTAGAATATTTTTTAAATCAAATTGAATGATTTATGGATCTGAATTCGTTCGGTCACTTCTACGGGTACATCCTTTACACTACCTTAGAAATCTACGCGTCTGATTCAAGGCGTAACCAGAACTCCGGTAGCCCATTGAGTACAACGAACACGCACTCATTGTGTACTACTGGTCGTACAAATATTATGTTCCATGAACCCTGTAAACAATATGCACCACCAGCTATACAATCAATGTGACCACCAAGTTATAAATACTGTGATCATAAGTCAAACAATATAATTGCGTATATCAAGAGTCTTATAACTAATTTGCGCAACACACCTAGCAATTAATAAGAACTACGAGTAATATAGTTACTGTGACCGCGAGTTACGTAATTGTGTATTGCAAGCCATCTTATTGTGTACCACGGGTCATATAATTTGTGTGTATAAATTTATATTTATGTGTACCGCTAGTTATATTTATCTATAATACGAATCATAATTATTGTGTACCAAGAGACTTGTGATAATTGAGTATGGCGAGTCTTTAATAATTGTGTTGTGACTCTGATAATAATTATTACGCATCACGAGCCCAGTGTATGTGTACCACAAAGTTTTAAATATGCGCACTTCAAGTCACACAATTACTGTGTACCAAAAAACATGTAATAGTTGTGTATCGCGAGTCATGTGATCATTGTTTTTTACGAATCGTATAATACGCGTACCACGAATTGCATTTAAGTGTAGCACGAGTCATATAACTATTGTGTACTGACAGTCAAGAGTAATTATTACGTAAAGACTAATGACTCAGGGCATGAAAGTTACTCCTCCACTGGTCCTATTTTACTCCTGGTGCCTGTATGTGTTTCAGGTACATATATGTACGTGCCTGAAGTACTTCTGCATGAAAAATGTGACTGTACGTAATTTAAACTAAGCTTTAGACGGCATGGGACTTGAGTAGCGATCGTAGAGTTGACCAATCGACTGGTTATGTTGGCATATTCTTATCTACTGGTCATAGGACCAGACTAACTATCCTGGCTTGTGTCTCAAAATATTTCCTCCGATATAAAAGATATTGAAATATACGAATGAAATGTTTTATAATGTAGCTCAGCTTGATAACGATTAGAGTTTCGTGCTGGTCAAAGTTTGGAATTGCTTTCAATTACATTGAGGTACTGCATACAAATGAACACCAGTCGTTAAAAACGATGTACTTGTCGGTATGTTTTCTTTTTTAGTGTAAAAAAGGTGCTTAGTATGAGTCAAAGCTGAATTTTACAACAAAAAAGCAACATTTTTCCTGACTTCTGAAGATGTCAAATTGCGAATCATTTTAGTGGGGAATTTTGAATTGAATCTCCTTCTTTATTTCTAATTCTGATCTGGGTGAAAGCTATTCTTACCGAAGATCATAAACAAACATAGTGTACGAGACGAAGTTTCGTGCATATGGTTAGATAGATGAAGTTTCAAGACTATCAAATCCATCTATTTCAATGTTTATTTTTGTTGTTTTACAAGCTGATGTATGACTTTTACTTCACTTATCTTTTTTGCCATGTAAAATTTTCACTCATGAGTCCACGACTCAAAGTTGCCCCTGAGTTCTGTAGTCTAACCTGTCTTTTAGTGTCACTTGCGTACGTCTTTTCATTGGATTTGAATCGTCCTCGATCTTGTGTTGGGATCCTATAAAGGGTTGTCTTGTTTCCTGTGTATTTTGCTACGACACTTACATGACCATTTGTTTTAATATTTTTCAATCATAAAATACAGTTTTTGATAGTCCTGAATGCTCCCATACGGGTTTACATTTTTTATAGGTCACTACGCATGTGCTTTACCCGAAATTGTAGTACATACGTGACAGAGTTCATGGGTTTCTTGTCCTATTTCTTCATTTCGAGCTTTTTATCAAACACCTGTGTTGTGCCGTCGTTTAAGCCTTGTAAAACACCCTGTATGTTATCACTTGTATTACTTTCCAACTATGTCCATAAAAAACTGTTTTTTTTGCACCATTCGTGTTACATCCGCAGTCATTAGGGACCTTTTATTTTTACACCATTTGTGTGACGCTCTCTCATTTACCTTCTGAGACTCCCTATTTTCTACATATTTTGGCTGCACTCTGTTGTGATGTCCACGACCCTCAGTACTTTGTACAGTAGGAGTACATGTACTGCAATGGTGCCTTGTTGAGATAGCGCTTCCAGACGCACAATTTCGCGCAGCCCACACCTCTGGGACGCTGGAACCATCAATATCGAGCCAACTCACTGAGTTCATTCCATGTGTCATGCGTTGTTGATGGTGCTGTGCCAGCTATGCATTCCTGAACAGCTGGCTGCCTACATTACTCTTCGCTAATATGCTTCACATGGAGTGCGGGGTAATTCTCACCGGATATGTTACGCCCCTAAATTTCGAGTTTTTTCAACTACTTAGTTTACTCACTGTACACCGCTCAAGTTAATTCACACCTTTCACCATTATATAAATTTTTAATTTATAGACGTGTAGTTCTTATATTGTTTCATACGCTTGTCAGTTTGTATTTTTATTGAGTTTTATTAACTGGCTGCAAAGGCTCATTTCTTGAAAAAATTAATTTTGCCACAATATTTGTAACAAGTCTCTGTATGAATAACATAAGAATACTTTATAATACTAAATACCAAGTGCTTACTCATTACAAGCAATACTTCATGTAACTACTTCAACTATTGGGTGATTATGAAACTGAACTGACTTTGTGTTGATTCATCGGTTGAGTCGTTGTTTAGTCTTCTACAGGCATTATTAAATTGAATCCTGCAGACATTCAAGTGAATCCTACAGACATTATTTAAATAAATCTGCATATTGCCCGACTTATTATGAACTCACTATAGTTCACTGTACGGAACGATTCAAGTTTTAAATTTGATCTTATCGTTATTTTAAATGTTAAACATTTCTTACATTTTATTTTGCTGTTGTAAAGTAAATACTTAAGGCCAAACTTTTTTGTCCTAACAATCGTGTGTGTAAGAATTTTAATTCAAACATGAAGCATTTGGTAATATTTTATAGTTCGATACGCTGTTGAAAATTCAGCTTCCGTATTTCATGCTCTTGAAATCTGACGGCATGGAAGATACTCTGCATTATATTTCTAGTGAAGTCAATCTTGAAGCTTTATATAATGTTTCGTCCTCACCCCTGGAGTGATGAACAAGGGGACCATTTCTGCTACCTCCTTAGGGAAAGTAATGCATCCCTCGTACAGCTCGTGTTTCATTAAGTTCACTGCAGCTGAATAAGATAAATGAGTTTTGGTGGGCTTGAAACTCAGAATTTTATGAGTGTTGTAGGTACTCGAGTCATCTCGTATAAATTAAACCAAAAACTGCATTCTGTGAGTTATGGTCATCTCAGAGGAATTTGATGGCATTGTTTTGTTTTAGTTGTGTTGTTTGTATGTAATCAATCACGAACATATCAGATGGTCTGTATCTGATTTTTAGATCAATCTACTTCTACATTTTATCATAAAAATGTGTCAAGAATTTTTGGGAAATAATTTATTCCAATCAAAGTGAAGCCTTTTGCGTCTGCTTGCAATTTTTATAACGAATGAGGAATTTTTTTTCATAACGTTTTATTTGTTAAATTTTTTGCCCATTTATCCATTTTGGTGTCCAGCCCTAACATGTGTGAAGTGAAAATATTATTATACTCTTGAAGCAGTGCAATTTGAGTGTTACTGACAATGTAAACAATTCTGCGTTGTGCCATATATGCGTAGGTCACATTATTACTACTGATTACAGTGGTGCTTTTTCCTTTTGTTCTCACTGCGATTCAGCGTTGCTTTCATATACGAGTAATCCCCAGAAATTTCACTACGAAACTCACTTTATGTGCTGAATCAATACGATGTAACATTTGCTTCCGAGCAGGTCATCTTACTTGGAAAATATTTGGTTGCACGATGCCGAATCCTCTTCCCACCATCATTATTTCTCTCAACTGTCGGCGTTTAAAACTAAGCTGAAACAAAGAAGTGACTGGCTAATGGATTTTCTTTTCAACTGTTCCCAGTTCTTATGGATAGTTTAATCGTATTGCTCTTTAGATCTATTACAAAGCAATTGTTGCTCCACAAAATTTTATTGTTGCTTTACTTCAACGTATCTTGCTTATCTGCCTCTTCCTGACCACTCAACAGTTTCATGCTGTTGAGCTAATTTCTGGTCCATGATGGAAATTCCTTCAGTCGACTTCGCAAATATTTCATGGGGGTGCACTTTTGGAATCTTGAGTTTCCCCTCAGGCTAGACCGCCGTACATCACACCGAGGAAACTTTGCTGACTGCGCGTAAACTTGAACCTTATTACCATTTTGTGTTATTTTGATGCTTTTTCTTTGCCCTCACTTCCATGTTAGCTTTAGAGTTTCGGAAGTCGAGTGCGTGAGACGCCCCTTTTATTTTGTGCTTTGTTAAACATCTCGCCCTCATACACCCTGGAGTTGAGAGTCATGTTTTGGGTAGCTGGCCGAGAATTCTTGCATTCGTTCAAGGATTTTATTTTAATTCTGCGTTACGGTGGTTTCGAGTACAGATTTTGGAAAAGTACTTGATTTTTTGGCATGGTAATTTACTTCCCTTAAGACATTGCTGTTATAAGATAAAATCAACTTGCTTTATGCGTCTGTGACCGCGCTTATGTACCCTGATCCCGCCTGTTGTGAAGCAATTAAAATGCGATGCTGTGAATTTCATTAGAAGCCTCTCACTTTTGATGAGTTTGCTAGCCTGTCTGTTGACGTGAATGACTGACCCTTTAGCAGTTTAATTACTTGCTACCAAGATTACTGGGATACCTGAATCGCTTCTTAATTTTGAATGAAATAAGAGCTGTTGTGGTGATTTCTGTTATTGAAGATAAGACATCGTTATTTCAGTTAATATGAAATTTATTAATTACGGTAGTGGGCATGAATATAAAATATCTTGAGCTTAACGGCTAGTTTTTACACGTCCACTACATTAAGAAACATGGATATTTTTCCTTACTCTTAATAGAAAAAATGTCCACTGTAAAACTCATCCTAATTTTTGTATGCTTAAAAAATTTCCGTTTGGGTGATAAATTTTGATTTTAAATAGATTATAATAATGACGCAGAAATTTACATTGAATAACTAATGATCATAGCTACCGATCCTTGCCTTTACGTTCGCTTTAAGAGAGAGTCGAAAAATAAGGAAAGTTCTTCCACTAAACTGAACCTACCTTGGTTTATACTAGCAATGTACAACTTTGTGTAATCTTTCGGGGAGAAGAAATCAATTTTGCAAATGTCGACCAACGTTCGTACCGATGTAACCAATGTTGAGTACCTATGAACAACGTACGAGTGCTGCTATCTTGAGGATTTTGAGCATTACTTATCGAACGCACGTGTTCCTTTTAATGAACTTTCTGGTAGTTAGAAGCTTATTAAAAAATACATTTATGAACGTGCTTTTTGATTTCCTTATAAACGCGGTTTAATGAATGTATTTTCTGATTTCCTTTTGACCCTAAATTTATGAACATACTACCTGAATTCACTCTAAAAGAATGTTTGAAATGAAGTACTTTCGTATTTTGAAATTGTGTTCAAACATTTGCAAGCCTTACTTTGAGCCCTCACAAGAAACTTTTCAATGTTACACATCGCATAGAACCGTTTATATCATTTTTTATCAGTGTAGCAGTTTTGACTACAATGTCATGACAGATCCACTGTCCCAAAAATGGTACACATGAATTTCCGGGCTGAAATTGTTTGCTTAAATTTCACTTTCTTGAGTGATGTTGAATGCCGCAATTCCATGGATTGCTGCTTTGATTCAGGTGTAATGCGAGCCACCCATGTTTCGTGGCTGGTGACAATTTGGCCTAAAAACTCGTCACCTTTCTCACTGTACCGCTCTAAGAAAGTAAAAGAACTGGTTAATTGTTTGATTTTATACACTCCAATCGATATTTTCGGTACTTAGTGTGAACATAACTTTCGATAATTTGAACTTTCTGTAACAGCTACGTGCAGCACACTTCTTGCCACCTGAGGAAGCGTCTCACATAACGTGACATCGTACAGCGTCTGTTCTCTCCCATTTTTTCATCAACTTTCTGCTCTAAAACCTCAGTAATGACTGAATATCGCCCACTTCGTTCCTCATCATACACATTCGTACTGTCACCTTTAAAAGCTCTCATGCATTTCCGTTCCATTCCGTCGCTCATAATATTTTCTCCATACACTTCACTGATCTGACGAATTGAATGAATGATGAATTTCAATCTCTTTCACCCCTTCAGCATTAAGAAAACGAATCACAGCGCGTATTTCACAGTTGACGGAGCTCTCAATCAGAGGAGGCATTCCATATACAAACAAACGTACACACGCCGAATGACTTCGTACTGGTGTCTGTGGCTTGCCAACAGAGTGCGGTACACAGCGTGCATGCGCGAAATGCTGATAGTGGTGCTGCAGCGGAGAAATTTCAAAATGGTACTTATTTCAAAAACGGGCTTCGTATAAATTTGAGTTCAAATTTTCTATAAAGATTGCACATCATGCCAGATTTGTTTGATTAAAGTAATTCTGTGGATTTATGTTCTTTCATATGAGTTAATCCATTGAAATATAGTAATCGAACTGGCTTTATGCGAGCGTGGTCCAAGTTGGACTACTCAAGACCTCTAACGGCTTAGTTGATGTACAAGTGAACGGCTTTTTAATGCCAGATAGCAGGGCGTTGCGGAGAAGTTCGACGGAAAAAGTACTCGAGTAATGCTGCTCTCAAACGGGAGTAGATGAGGAGGCTAACTTTAATAAATGCTGACAACTTTTGTAGGCTTCCAAAGGTAATGTTTATAGTGGCGTTCAGCCAGCAGTCAGAATAACATAACTACACGACTGTACGCGTGTCTACAACATGATCTTGTATCCAGTAAATGCAAAATATTTCAAGCCAATTGGCCTTCGTTGCCAGTAACTGCAATTGCAAGAAAAAGAGAAGCGTTTGTGTGCTTGAAACTTGATGACAATACAGTATTTGTTTAGTTCTCATTTTACTAGGTGTCCATAAAGTCTTTATAAAATTTACCTAATTAATTTCAAAGGCAATTGATGGGATATCTTAATCAGTTTTGTTCTATTGCACCTAGTGGTTTTGAGTTTTTAATCGAATTTGATTTGTGTGTTTTATGCATCCTGTTGATCAAAGACGTTAAGGAACTGTTGAATGAACGCCTGAAAATTAGCTGCTCCTCAAGAGAATGCACAGTGCGTACTGTGGTGTTTATTGAAACAAAATCGGATATGCAGACGCAAAGAAACTACAGAACAAAGTATGATAAAGATCCACCATCACGTCCGTCAGTTTATAAATGACAATTAATTTATAGTGACACGGACAGTGTTGTGCGACCAAGAACACCTGAGAAAACACCGATTGTGTAGGACTAACTTTTGCTCGCTCTCCCACCAAGGCTACAAGTATTGCTGCCAGGCAGTTGGACCCACGGGAAAGTAGGGGCAAAGTGGAGGGCTGGCATGGCCCACATTATGACGTATTTTTCGAACAGTGACGTCGTCATCCTGCAGGGATGACAAAAAAGATATCTTCGTTGAGACACGAACCTACACCTTAAAGAAAACGTCTACGGCCTGTAACCAGTGCTTTAGACCACCCAGTTACACTCACTCTATATGGAAGAATTTCAAACGCTTATTAATTGAATAATAATGTTTCATATTGGTGCGGAATTTTCAACCGTTAAACTCCAGAGCCGACAAATTCACGATATCCCACTAAAAAGATAGATAGCGGCAAATTATAATTATAGGGTGAATTATTTAGGGGTGAACTTATTTGGCTCCCACGATAGTTATGCTCTAGAAAGAGTGACAGGCCAAATGCCGTTAGTTTGATTCATTTACATCATAAGGCTTTGTTTTCCTAAAGATGTAAGATTGTATTATTAGAAAATTGAATTTTTCATGATCTCTGTAAATAATGCTCAACTATTAATTAACTTGATAAAAACATTACATTCATATATTAAATAGACAAGTAGAAAAAGAAACTAACTAAAAACAATTCTGTACACAAGTCACTAGTATATGACTTGTTTAAGTGCTTGCCACAAATATTTCGATGGCTTTTCATGTGATTCTGAAATAACTTTTATAACAAATTTTAATGGTAGTTTCCTGTTGCAGTGATCCATCGTGAAATTAATTTTACGGGAAAATGGAATACCTAAGCTTAAAGCCATGTTTACTATTATTTAAACAATTTTAGTAAGACCATTTTTTATAAGGTTTAACAGGAGCAGCCATCAAAGCAAAGAAGAAAACTGCATAAAAATTGTATTTTTCGCGACATCATGACTCACGAACGTTACTCGCTTGCTATGATTGGATGCCTTATAGGCACGTCACGAATACGTCACGGCTTTTCATGACGTCCCTGTCCCCCCGATTTTGTCATGTAAGTGCTGTTTACTTAAGTGTGGTTAAACCTGCCACGTCCAACAGTGCACAAGGTCCTGCACAAAAAGTTGTAATTTAGCGCTTGCAAAGTGTAACTTTCCACACTAGAACCAATTGATAAACCAAGATAAAAAGCGTTTGTAGTTAACATGCTGGAATGAGTTTCTGAGGATGAAACATTACTCATACGAGTTTGTTTTAGTGATGAGGTAACCTTGCCTTTGTCGGAGAAATTAAACTAACCCAGTGTGAGGATCTAGGGTCAAAATATCCCTACGAGACTAGGGAAGTTCAGTAAGGTAATCTAAAAGTCAATAGGTGGTGTGAGATCATGTGTAACCGAATTATTGGTCCATTTTTCCAATAAATGAGGTAAAAAACTTCAAGGTTTCATTCTCATTTTGCAAGGATTTCCTTGCATTGATACTTAAATTTGCTTATAAATCAATGTGTGAAATATAAAGACTTTGTGGACCCCCTTTTTTAATGCTAGTCTAAAGTAGTTTAAAATTTTTATTATCCAGTATTTCGCTTTTAATCAAAGTTGAATACAATTTTAGTACTATTGTAACGTTAGTCGGTCAGTATCATTTTTAGACGCATTGAAATGTCATTTTGAATTGATGTAGCATTTACTTTGTCGACATTGTGTCGTTGTTGGTGCCTCTCATTTGCCTATGGAGTTAGACCGTGCCTGTAGTAGAAATACCATAGAAAATTATGCATTGTTAGCTAGTTTATGCTTGTTTATCCCACAAAAGAAAATTACATTTCGTTTTTTAATATATGTTACTTCACTGTAGAAAACTTGTAAATTTGAGCGGCTACTATCGTTTATTTGTATATATTTTTCTAAGACATTAAATATAAATGGGAATTTTATTATGTTCAATCCATATTTAGTTCTCTTACGAAGGAAATATTTACATTTCAGAGAATTTTCAATATCAATGAATCCTACCTAAAACATTTTATAACTCTTTCTGATGTTCTTTTTCAAGACATACATCATAAATGTATAGTGTAATACGGCTATAGAACCCAATTTCTGCAAAACACTAGGATGTGGCTGCTGAATTGGGTTGTATGTGGGAGCAATACTGATTAATTTCCATCGTAATAATTAGTTGTTTTCTCATTGATAGATTTAGCTCTTTCCTTGGTTATTGTATGTTAAACTATTTACATAAATTTTTAAGTTTGACTTGTACATAGCTTCTCTTTATCATTTCATCACACAATTTTGTTCCAGTGGAACATTTAAAGATACGTGAAGGTTTGTATACTTTGTTAACATGAGACTCGTTCTCTAAAATTTGAGGAATCTTCAACTGGTTTGTTGATGCCTATTTTATCGCTTATTTTAGTGCAATCATATTAACGTGCTGTGTCATTTACCAGCAGATCTGCATGCTGGTTCAAGAATTACTTGTTGCAGCTCCCTAGTTCTCCCCCTGGCAATATTGCTTACCTGAGACCAGCTGCGCTCCTCCAGCTGTCCGCCGTGCCTTAATTTAACTAAAGCATTTAGTCACAACTCGTAACTGCACAATATTCTAATACTGCTGCCTTGTAGACCTTCATTCAGAAACACGCTACCCTGTTACTTTTATCACTGTAAACAAATTAGTTCAAGCTTTTCAATCTGTGTTTGTGTTCGTTTTCAAATAAAATGATTATTTGAAGATAAATTAACCTTCTATCAATTCAGTAGTTTTGTCGGGCTACCTTGATTTTTCATTCATATAAGGTATCAAAATAAAAATTGATTTGAAAATGTGACACACATATATTTGATGTAATATCTTAATATTAATTTTATTATGTACATACATTCTAAATTACGATAAAAAGATTATAATCCTATGACATTCCCTACAAATTTAAATCATTTGCTGTCTTCTGCTAGACTGAATTACGTGTATTGAGCGTGTGTATTTAATTACATGGAAACGTGAATGAACTTTCTTGCAACGTTAGCACAATTTGTTTCTGTTTCCCTACCGAGCCGAGGGAAATTTTATTCGAACTGAACGTTTGAAGCCATAGAAATGTCTTCTTATTCTGACTTCAAATTACGAAAATCCTGTTCTAAAACATGTTATGATTGGAGAACTGCAATGCGGTCTTCAAGTGTATAATGTTTGACAAAGAACTGATGTGCAATCATGAAATGTGTTATGACTGAAAATAAGTGGAATCTAGTCTTTGAATACGTGATGATTGCAAGTATTGAAATGCTCTCTAAAATTCTTAGAAATTACAAAGTTCAGAATTAAGTTCTAAAATATGTCGTGATTATGGAGTACTAAAGTCCTATTGCAAAGTAAGTCATTTCAACGTGGAAACATTCTTTGTTTAACGCATCTGCCTCTAGTTAAGCCGAACAACGTTGCTTTCTACCAGCCAATAATCAGTCCTTATTTTTGTCATTCAGGAACAAATTTAATTTTCGAGATTTGAAAACATTTTTAATATTTCATTTTAAACGGTTAAAAGTACTGCTTTTATCGTTCTAATGTTTTTCCTACAGTAATTTTTGGTGCTTAATAGTATGAAAAAGAGATGATCAGTTTCAGTATGGCAGTTTCTTTGTTTCTAATATTCATTCTGAATTTTGTACTCCGTCTTGGATCTGCCTAGTATTCTGAGGCTAAACAAAAGAAACAATTTGCCTTTGTGGGCACGTCTGTAGTTCTCGTCTCCATAGAACATCCCTTTCCTGAGCTACATTAGCTTTAGTGTTTGTATAGAACTATTAAAACTACAATTTCTATTGCTGCATGCCTGGCAATTTCGAGGTCTGTTCATAGAGTGAGCTTCTATTTTTTTTTGTCGGGGTGGTTTAGGTGTGTATTTCTCAAAATTGTTGTGAAAGATCCATTTTACACAACTTTTTGAGCTTTTGAATGTGTTGTCCTGCAAGGAAGACTCAAGAAGAAAGAAAGACTCCATTAAAGACTTAGTGTTAGCATTTTCATTGAACGTTCTCTACGTTGCATCTTTTCTGACAGTTTTGGAGGTCTCGCAACGCGTTTTGCAATAAGCCTCTTTGTATGTACTCAGGCCTGTGTTTAACCCACAACCTTTGTGGTTCTTGCGGGATTTTTCAACTTATTGCAGCTCGTGGTGAGCGTGATTTCGGAGTTTGCCACTCGTTTTCATCTCGGTGCTGTTTGCAAATACTCCTTCTGGTCGGAAATAGTTGGTGCAGATTTTCAAAAAATGATAAAAAATTAATTCATAAATTATGCTGTCAACGTTATACATTATACTTTTAAAAAGTACAAGAAACAAAGATAAAGAATTAATTTCTTTAATGTTTTCCGCAACAATAATGTCGAAATGTATTCCCGTCTGTGCACCAACTGTTTCCGAACAAAACTAGCAATTATTACGAAGTAAAATGAAATAAGAACCGATTGTTCTTTGAGTTCACGCGCTGATTTTATATTTCCTTTAATTCTACGTAATATTTCAGCAGACTTCTTTAGTTGTGCAGACATTGAGGGTGCACTGTAGGTGTAATTTATTTTAGTGATAGCTGCAAAATAAAATTTGTTTATACTTGTTCATAGAACAAGGATTTAGGAGTTTGTTGCTGTTTTCTGTCTTTTTTGTGATTAATAGTTATTGTTAATAATAGTAGTAATAATGATAGTAATAATTGTAATAATAATGGAATAATGAACATGACACTTTGTAACTTTTGTTTTGATTACTATGCTCCGTGTGAAAGCAAGCAAGTAATTTTCTTATACCTAGGCAAATTTATTCTCTGCAAGCTTGGCAGCCGAGCTCGAAATTCGATCAGGTTAGCCACGTACGTTCAATTAGTGAACTTTGTTATTATCTTCTGGGAAATTAGCAGCTCTGCTGCGAGACTGAAACCATCGACTCAACGAAAGCTTTAAACGACCTACGAAATCCATTTCCGGCAATGCCACCCACTCCTCGTCTTCCTCCTTCTCCTCCTTCTCCTCCTCCTTCATATTTTCTTTCTCTCCCGTTTCCTCCTGCTCCTCGCTCAAAAATCATCTCGATAAATATTTAATAAGAAATCCCCCAATTCTGTGGAGTAGTAATTCCATATCCTTCTTAACTCCTGGGCCTGTGTATGTGTGTTTGCGCTGTGTTTGCGGTGTGTTTGCGGTGTGCTTGCGTGACTGAAATGCTTGTAAGTGATTAATGTGTGTGCACGTGGCTGAAATATCTATGTATGATTGAGGTGCATGTGCGTAATTGATGCCTTTACGTTAGACGGCATGAGACTTGGTAGCAGCCCAAGAATGGACCAAACTGTTCGTTTCTGCTGCCCTATTTTTCTATTCTATTATATTTCTTCTATTCTATTATATTTCATTCCTCCTTCTATCCCCACAGACGAGGTAAGGAAAGCCTCCTCTCCCGCCTCCGCAGTCTTCCTTGGATTCAATTGTGTCCGAGTTCATGAACAGAATTTTTAACAGGTTCTCTTGGAGCGTCTTAATACGGCGATACTTCAAGTTTTGGTGTGGGCAAAATGTTCGGAAGAAAATATTCTCTTCGTAAACTTTTGAACACTCAAAATTTTGGATGTTGGCGGGATTTCTTGTTGCAGTACATTGAAGGATTGAGGAAGTGTTTTAAAAAAGGTCAGCTTTGCGCCTTCTTAAAATGCCACAAGGATGTGTGCGTTTTTGAGCTAGATGTGAAGCAACGCATCATCCACAATAGATGAACAATTTTCTTTAGACTGAGTGACTTCAAAAAGAAGTAATAAACACAAACTCTATCTGGAAGTATTTAAAAAATTGACCTTTTCTCTTTAATGTTGGTAAATTATCATCCATGACTTAAGCTGAACTGTTCAAAATTTTGTCACGACCTTGGACCAAAATTCTGGGCAAACCATTTTTCCCAACTTGACGTTAGCTTGTTTAACGCTAGCGAGTTTTCCTCGCTGTTAGTTGGAATTCCCCCTAACATGCTTTCTGAAGTCGCGCTCGGTGTCTACCATGGAATTAGCCGTGCGAAAGTCCCACTGAAAACCTCAAGTCAAGAAAGCTCTAGCGGCTTCAAAAGTAATTATGTTCACTCTGGACTAATGTTTCCTTGTTGGTGCTGGCTTCTGCTAGGGCGCTTGCCTCTCATCTTTGTTGTTGTTCAATGCTGATGTTCAGGTACTTCATTGCTTTTGCATGCCGTCTATGTTTTTGCTTCTCGAGCCTCCATTTTCACTGCCTTGATTAGCGTGTTATAACTTCTAAGTTTGTTTGGTGCACTGCTCGTGCTGCTTGACGGATTATTTTAAATTTTATTGATTACTAAATTACTCGCATTCACTGTAGTTTGTGGGATTGTCATATGTGCAAAAGTAGACTGTTAGTCCGTGATGATGATTGTACCTTTTCTAAGTATCATGTTACTGTGATTTTATGTATTTTTTCCAAATGACTTGCTTGCCTTATTTTTGTTAGGACTTCAACAATAAATTTTTATATTGTGGGCTAAGGAAATAATCTTTTTTACTTTCTCCTTGTCCATTCATTAGGAATTACCGACATAGCCAAACTTTACTCAATCTGTGTTGGCGATCTTAAAATAGAATAGTTTGAGGCGATAGGAACGAGCCTTTTAGCCCATGTTTAGGTTGGTACTAGTCCTTGGTTGGTACTCATGTCCCATGCAGTAATTCTAGCCAAGCGATAGTCATACACAAACTCACCACCGCAGCAGCGGACCTCGAACCCAGGTCTTCTCGCATAGTTCGCTCACCAGTCGACTAAGCTAGTGATAACAACGCTCCATCTTTGAATCTTAAATTTCGTCTCCGTCAGATTCTGTTCCTCTTGAAATCTCATTTGACGGATAGCTTTGAGAAACTCTATACTATTCATTCAATATTGTGCAGTATCAATACTCCATGAAATATCGTCCAGCTCTTATTTGTTTCATATTTTTTAATTTGGTGTTCTCCTATGTTATGCGGTTTTTTACTTGATTCATGCTCCTGAAAAAGACCCTGCAGTCGTTACATTTTATAATCTAAATTTATTTCTAATTAACACCTCATGATAATTTCGTTTACTAGTTGATACGTTATCAACTACATTAGTCGCTAACTTACATGTTTTTGTTTTCAAAATTCACGTATCAGTAATGTGTCGTTGCAGTTCCATTATCGAAACGATGTCAGCAAAACAACTTGTGCATTATTTATGGACTTCCTGCGTTGAGATGGACGTTTATCGTTGTCGTTGGTCATTTTATGGACAGCGTAGTGGCTTGCGCTCTCACTGAACACAAACTGACGCCGTCACTGCTGTCGGTGGTAACATTCTTCCTTATCGCTTAATGCAATTACGAGCTTCTCGCTAATTGCTTTGATCGTGTTAACGAAGCGTCTGGCCGACCCTCATTGCTAAGTGTTTTTTTTCGTCGTTTTTAAGAGACGTGGTGTTTTTCTGCCATTCTCCAGGACTCGCTGGGGAAGAAGGTTACCTCAGGTGATTACGCCGCTTGATGCTGTTTCATATCCGTGATCATGCTCACTAGTTTGTATTGATGTGTGCTTAAAATCAGCCTCGCTTGAATAGTTTTAAACTTGTGCAAAGTGACAATATTTGACTCATTCAAGTGTTGGCACTTTTTTCTGAGGTTTAGGACTAGACGAAGGGATTTGTTCAGCACGAAATTTCACTTTCAAAGTACGAGGCTTGCTGTTCTTGATCGAGGGCAATAGTGTTGGTTATGTCATGAGGTGAAAAAATTTTCTCCGAGTTTAACGCTTTACAAACAGTAAAATTTAACTGTATTTTTCAAACAGCGACAGGGTTCGTCTCAAGTTTTTGCTGAAATTTCATAGATTTCCTTACAAAGATTTCACGTTTATGCACTGGAATTGTATGCAACATGACAAAACAAAAAAACGTATGGCTTCGTAGAGAGATGAGATTTTTATTTTGAACGTACGGTAGACTCATTTTATATGTGAAGTAGCTGTTCAACCCATGATTGTACTGCCTACTTGAACGAGAAAATAGGAGAAAGAACTCGAAAATATAATATCAGTGTAAATTACCATACACAATGTATTCAATCAATGTAATGTGCGTCGAGCTGCAGCGCCGAGCAATTGTACACTTGAAAACACGATAGTGTTTGTTTTACATCAATACTTAATTGTTTTGCATTATCGCGACACATATTAGGATTAACCACACATATATATATATATATATATATATATATATATATATATATATATATATATTCTTCAGTAATGTGTACATATATTATAAACAATGTATCTCCATTTCTTTCTCTATCTGTGTGTGTGTCCCATTACTTCCTATCTATTACTGATGAATAATTATTGAACTGAAATCAGAACGGGTACGCATGTACTCTAAGCATTTTATTGTGGATACCAAAGGCGTCGGATCACTTCATTTTTCCGTTATTAGCTTTCTTCTCCTACAAGACCATGTTATCGGTAGATAAGATACAGAATAGAAGTTCTGTATACATTCATGAAAAATATTCAGATTTTGATAGCACCACGGGTAAACTGAAAAAATGTATTTATTTCAGAGATCCTTCATTTTTTTCACCTTTCAATCAAGGAATTTCAACTGGTACTCTCTGGGCCATGTCATCGGTAGATAGGATACAGAATGGAAGTTCTGTATATATTAACGAAAAGTATTAATTTAAAACCTAATAATTCGTGGTAACTCTTTAATACATTTGTCTTAATAATATTACATATTATTCAAATCTAAATCATGGAATTTCCACGGTGTTTAGTGTATGGAGAACAATAGAAAGGGGTTGGATGGGATCTTACTTACCATGTAAAGAATACTCATTTCCGTTGTTCTTGTGGCTGTCCTCGTCAGTTTACGCTGGAATGGGAATTGCTGTCATGTTATCGGAACACAGACCTGGTGTTCCTGACGGTGGGTTCACCAAATCTCTGATTTATCACATTGCCATGACTGCAGTTGTACTCCTATAGAGTGTCCACAAAAAATGTATCCACTGAGTGATGTATGTATATATTACTATGACCGATATAATCAAAATTAGACTGTTGTATGGTTCCGGTATCATATATATATATATATATATATATATA
>VCRD01002487.1:0-26343 GCA_006783055.1 Trinorchestia longiramus | reverse complement strand
AATGCTGAAAACGATACCGGTGTAGAAGTATGTATTTTAATCAGTTTTTCTCAATCGTCTATTAGAAAGTTTCGGGGAGCTTGTAAATGTTTTATTTTGGTGTTTATACGTTGTTTCACATTTACGCATTTTAGCGGCAAGTATATTTGTATTTAATTTCTGTTTTATAGGAGACTAGTGAGTCAAGAACTTGATAATTATTTACAAGTTTAGTTTACTTTTTTTACTTCGGAACTGTTGGCAAAAGTTCATACAGTATTCAACGCTTGCCGAGCTGTTATTTTGATAATTTTTGGTGATGCACTGCATTGAGTTTAGACCATCAGCTAAAACACTCGAAGTTTACAAATCTGGTTCGAGGAAACCATGCATAGAGTTTTTGCCAGAGAGGTTTTGGTCGCGAAACCACTTCTCAGTCCATCCCTACAATGAAGTTCTTAACTCATTAATGCCGACAATTCCAACTGAAAAGTTAACTTGCCACATCAAAAAAGTTATATTATTTCAATGCTAAGAAATTTTTTATTAGAAATGGAATGTAACCGCAACGAGGCGAGTACTGAACGTGTTCTGAACAGATTACGGCATCCTACAATGCTTCTTGCGATATTCTATTTAAATTATACGTTTTTGATGCTTCAAGTTGAATTGCCAGATGGCATTAATGGGTTAATATGATAGAATTTCAGCGTAACTTGAGACAAGAAAATTCAGTTAATTTTAGAGCAACTGCGTAAGCATGTTTTTCCCCCGTATCCGACGTAAGAATGCAAACTGCATACTTTTAACGAGTGCTCCCTGTTTACTGAAACGTCATGCACTAGATTGCGACAAAATAATCTGAGGCATTTGTAGGTTTAATGAACCTTAATATAGGCATTGCAGTGAGAACGCAACATTCACTCGTGCAATTCATGTTGCTCACTAAAAATAAAATAAAACAATTACATTAAACGTTCATTTCAAATGGAGAAACAAATTTTTCCGTTCTTGAGCCTATATTGCTCCTATCAAAGTTACAAATGTGCTGCCTCGTTTCACCGCACCCTGTATTTCGTTCCTTTAAATAAATAGAAGCAGGAGTTCTCCCTTAGTTTAGGTGGTTAGGTCTCAGGTGACCTGCTGGCCGTGTCCCAAATGAAGGTGTTACTTTAGATTAATTATAGTCGTACGCACACACCACCTTGACATCCTAATGAGGCGGCGGTGACTCGTCACCCTGCACCACCATCCTTCTGCGTCGCTGCATTTAAATTAGTTAGGAAGCTGGTGTGCGCTCCGGAATTTCAATTTAGTTGTTCAGTCGAATGCTCGATTTGATGCAGGCAGTTGAATGCGCTGTGAATGCTTGTCTGGTGGACTGAGTTACGGATTCTTTATGTGACGCTAATGAATGCATCTTAGCCGGCACTGATGGCCTTTTTAGTGGTTTTTAATCGTATTTTCATTCTTGAAGCAAAAGGTTATTTTTATTTTGATCAGATGGTATTTTACTAATTATTGCTGCGCTTTGTTTATTGATGTGCTAGTACTGTATATTGTCAAGACTGATCTCTAATGTTGTAAACCAAACTCTTAACAGATGTGCTTACGGCTGAAAATTTTGAATGTGACCTAATGTTCCACTTAAGTTCATCAACGGAAGTGAACCATTTCTTCAGTGTTGGCAAATTTCAGCTATTAACTTCATATTTTTTGATGACATTATTGTATGGGAGGAACTTCACTTTCTTCAAACTTACATACGACTTTAGGTGTGCGTGACTTTAATTTCCATGTCTTGAATTTTGTTGAAAAGTGGAGGCAGCATTTCGTTATAATTTCTTCTATTAAATGTGCAGCTGATTTCATAGATTTAGCGCTGGATTACTAACGAAATTGTCGTGCTGTTCAGTCTTGGTCTCTAAGAGAATAAATTTCTCTCGTTTTCCTAGATCTGTGTACCACTTGTTCAACGCGATTTTGTATTCATTATTCTTTTCTGGACTGACATGTTAATGTTATACAGCGTACATTATTTTTGTGTTAGTAGTGAACATTGTAATTTTTTTCTCCCGATTCATTGTGATGGCTTAATTTATTTTTTGCATAGGAGTGTCTCAGTGAGTTAATCAAATATATAAAGGCGTTCATTTTGGCCTTACGATTTTTCATTACCTTATAGGTGAACCAATATTATTGTCTCAAATTTCAGAAAATAATGATGCAACGTTAACATAGTTTCATGAAACTGTCATTTTCGCTTATGTTATTATTGATATCAGCTGCAAGTTTTTCTAACTTCCCAACTGCCACACGTCTCTCAAAAACTTGGGAAATTGATGCTCTTCCCGTCTGAAAATTTTGTCCAGTTCTGCTTCAAATTTGAATTCCCATCCGTCTGTTACCTGTCGCGTGTCTCCAAACTTTCTCTAGTCTTCGAGCGATTGCTCGTTCAATTTGTTGAAAGAATTTGTTGGTTAAAAGAGCACTTTTCATGCTGTATCTTGACCATTTGAACGCTTACTTGAATGATGACGATTGATTGGATGAGCATCGTGCAAATTTGAGCCTCGAATATTACTAGTATTCATTGTGCTCTAACTTGTTAAACTTTCTCCAGGATTTTATTCCATTGGAATTTCTAATTGTTCGATCTTGTCAGCGGACTGAAATTGCTTTTTCATCCTCATCTAACCAGTAGCATATTTTATTATTTTCTTTCAGAAAAAATGTTACTTTTCAAATCTCGAAATTCTTCTTTTGCCAAATTCCAAAAATGACTTTAATTTTTTGTGCACAACGAAGACATTGTTACAAGATAAGTTGCGACATTTTATTGCAACAAGAATGATCATAATGTAGGCGTCATTCTCGGGAGTTGGGTTTTAACTTTCCATTTACAATTATAATATTGTTCGAGTGTGCGAGTCTTCCTCCAGTCATGGACGCGACTAAAAGTATTTTTCACTGATATACTTCTACTCTATTCTATATTTGGGCGTATCACAAATTGATGTACTTGGCGATTACTGATCCTTTCGAATTATTTTTTGAGACAAAAACACTTTCTATTTGCTGTCGCACTTCAGAGTTTGTTAGCGCTTATTTGTATTAATGTACACTGAAGGACTCTTTTCAGGACCCCAAACGCATGATACTCAACTCATCAGCAAACATAATATTGTCATCAGCTCCAAGGCAGTTTCTTATCTGCCGGCTTTCCTCTTTAACAAAATACCTTGTTTCACTGTTACGAAAATCGATGTTTCCGTGAAGGGAAAAGGCTTTTGTTGCATCCCCGTGGAAGAGTGACGAGAGTCGCTTCTTGATGAATGTGTACATCAACTTCCCGGGAATTACTGAAGCAGTGCGGAGGGAAAAGTAGTCAAATTTCGGTTAACATCCTGCAAAGTCACTAAACACTTTCTAATTCATATTAAAAATCTTGACGATCAGTTTGCTCAGCGTTTTATGTGCTTTAATTAATGGAATCATTTTTGAAGCATACATATTAATATCGAGCAGCTTCATGGAGTTTTAGTACAGTTCTTCTCACAGTTTACTGTGTGCTTGCGTTGACCTGTATGCCATTGTACAGGGTGTGGCAACATAACTTTTTTGCCTTTCAAGAGTTATTATAAAAGGAAGTTATGTTGCTGCATCTGTACAGTATTGCATAATATGAATAGAGCTGACGCAATATAATGCAGCTATAAATATTGCTCAATTTTTTATTTCTTATGTTTGGTTGTCGTTAATCGATTTATTTTTCATGAGCTGCACGTTTTTAACGGATATAATTTCGTATCGTAATTAGCATGTATACTTCAAGGATGTTGTCCTTGGTTGCACCTGCAAGTGTCTGCATTTCTTTTTAGCTTTGCTAAAAAAGGACCTGCCATTTTCTCTAAGTCCAATTATTGTGTGAAAATGTTATATACTGAGACTCGAGGGGTCTGAGACTCGAGGGGTCTGAGACTGGAGGGGTGTGAGACTCGAGGGGTCTGGGAGTTGCGAACTCTGAGTTGCAGTTTAAGGATTGAACCCTCTAACTCGCCAGGCCTGCATATGACCTAGCACCTTTACGAGAAGGAAGCCAACATTTCCAGCAAAGCTAGGAGCCGTTGTTCAGGTGCCTCTTAGGAATCCCTTACAGTTCCGTCGATTAGGAGAGCATGGGACCGAGGTCTGAACTCCATTTCGTTTGTGAACGAGCGTGTGGGACTGCGGTATTATTATATTCATGCGACTACAGTATCCTGCATACTAAGACATCATACCTGACCAGGTGTTCTGGGTGTGTCTTAGTTAGACTGATTGAAATTTAATTCTATCTGCACCTCATGGAAGTATTTTCTTCTTGAGTGTAGCTTTTAATGTAAGATCATGAAGTGAAAACGAACATTTTTATTTTGTGCTCTGGGGTCAAAGATCAAGTGGAGGTTTGTCGTTGTCCCTGTGCTTTCCTGGAAAATTACATGATTTGAGATTAGATAATTTTGGGCATTGTTTTGATAATTTTTCGTTCGAATTTGTGTATTTTTACGTTGGCTTAATCAACTAATTTGTCCCTACATTCAAAATTGTAGAATATCCGATATTCAAAGTAATTATTGATGTTTTAACAATAGTCTATTTATTTTAAATTGCAATAAATAATGAGTTAAGCATAACTGTTCTTCGTTTTAAAGCATAATTGTCATGAACTGTTGAAGACCACTCCATGACTGCTTGCTCAACAATACCTTCCTCGTTTTTGGGATCAACATTTTTTTATTTTTCAGTGGATTCAAAGGTATTTAACCCTTTTGCACCGACTGGGATAATGTTTTCCATCGAATTTAAAAAATCTGTGCGAAAGGGTTAAATCTTTTGCGAGCCAGCTGTGTTTTTCAGAGAAATTTCGTTCACAAGAACGCTATGTGCGCAAGCACCAGTTTACCTGTGTCATGCGCTGCCTCCAGTTGTGACTGGAGTGAGAGTGAGGCGATCTGAGGACGATCACCGGCAGCGCTAGTTCTGAGTTGCAAAAGAGCTCCATGACTCGTCAGAAAACACCTCGTTCGTCTCCCAAGAAGAAGGGCATGTCAAGTGCCGCCTCTGGTGACCTTTCAAGATCTCCGGTCTCAAAAATGGGTCTCAGATGAGCGGCCATTGTGTCTCTCTGATCACTTCCCATGCTCTCACTTTTATCGACGTGCTCTGACATCAACAGATGTTTCTCAAGTTAACTACGAAGCTTCTTACTGCAATTCAATGTGACGAATATAATCGTATTCACCTGATTTAAGTTCAGGCTGGAAAGTATGAATTAATTCATATGTAGCTTACGTGCGACGGAACAAGAAACTAATTAAAGCACGATTCGAATAGAGTAGATTAGCACAATAACTTCTGAGGAAACATTGTAGATTTTTTGCACGACTATACCGACTTCTTTTATTCCTCTCTACACGGGTCGAGGTACTCACGTGGCCCTCGGGTCGTTCTTTTTGTATCGCTGAAACCAACTCAATTGCAGCGCAGCCATCAGTAACCGCAGCGTCTACCCAAAACCTTCCGCCGCCTCGGGTCAATGTTTGGACTGTCTCGAGCGCAAACTTTGCAGTCTTCCTCTTCAAAATTCGAACAACTAACTAGAGCTATCTTTTAAGATAACCTTCAGCTTTAGATACTCTCCGGGTCCCAACTGTCCAATGTCTGTGTTGTAAATTTTATGTGTTGTAGATGTTGTGTGTCGTAAATGTCGTGTGTAGTGTACCTAATTGTAGGCATTGCGTGATGTTTCACATAAGTTTTAAATTTTTCCAAATGAACCTTACAAAAGTTACATTACATCTATTTCTAAGTCTCCCACTATCATCTTAAAGCTGATGCCGCTTAAATAGATTAAATGGTATTTTAAGCACTAAATGACAATACGTTTATGTATGTAGAAGAACTTTGTAACGCTTGACTTATCCTTTTTACGACCTTGCTAAAGAGGATCGTTCTTCGGCATGTCACGCGCTCATCGCTGGACCCAAAAATGTACGAGAACGTCCTCATCTGCCTCGCTAGTCCTGTATGTCCTCATTAGTTTTTTTTGGGGGGGAATTAGAGCCGTTTTGTAGTGGTGTTAGTTACTCATCGTGGAGTCTGCTATGCTTCTTGTAGTAGATTGTTGTTGTTTCGTAATTAGGTAAACTTCGTCTTTCTCTTCTCCAGTTCTTGGGGGAGGCTGACGTTCTGTACAAGCGACCTCCTGCTCGAGTTTGTTTCATTACTTGGTGTGTCGTCTTGAATTTTTAATTGTTTTATCTTAATGATGTGTTCTTTAACACAGTTGGAATGATCTAGCTAACACAGTTGTAGAGCTCTTGTGTATTGTAATAACGATCTATGTAGCTTATATAACTCTAATTGAATGTTTTAAAAATATTTATATCGTTGTATAGAATTATTCAAACGAAATTTTTACTTTCTCATTTATTTTTGGTGCTCGTTATCGATAATAGTCTGTGTGTAGCTTCAATTGAAATTAAGTTCATGTAATAATATACAGTACTCCTCACAATAATTACCATATTATAATTCAATTGAGAGCTCGATTTGAAATATGTTTTTACAAAATAAATTCATTTAGGGACCCACTAATTTAGCTTCGGATTTCATAGTTTTTTAGAAAGAAAAAAAGTTTTCTCGTCAACCATAAGCAACGAGTTTTACCTAGTTTTGCAATTCACTACATTTACCAGACATGAATGGAACATACGAGTCCTGGCCTTGTTTTGACTACTGGCGCTTTAGAAGTAGAAGCCTGTACTTGAATAATTGTAAGTCAAAATTGTCAGCTTGGTTTCATGTGTCTAGACCTTAATATTTTCTTGCTCTGTGAGTGCGCAGCAATTTCTCTCTTTTCTTACATGATATTTAGGCTTTATATCTGTTACGTGTGACGTTTGCTGTAACCCTGGGTAACCTACAAAGTGCATATACATATGAAATAAAAATTGTATTGTAAATAATAATATATATATGCGCTTCGTAGGTTACCCAGGATAGTCCACGGCATTGAGACATCACTTAGCAGGCATCCAGAGATTCACTTGTTTCTAAACCGGCGGCATATGAGTGTGCATCATAAATTTCATGCATCTTGTCATGTATATAATGATCATTCGTGGTGTACACAACACGGTCCCCTTATGGACGAGCTAATGGTTCGGACCACCGACCACGCAACCTCCCTTAGCCCTCGTGGCAGCCAGCTGCATGGTGGGCCTTCGTTGCGAGGTACATATATGACCAAAATATTTACTCTACAGCTCTACCATCTAAAAAATCACTTCTGTGGCATATGTGAGGCATGTGCCGTACGAAATGGCATTATTGTGGCTGTTAAAATATTTGCTCATTGGATAAATAGTTCAATATTACTGAAAGGTATAATATATTTTGCTTTTTAAACGTGGGTATTATCCATAGCCGACAAAATTGTAGCACGTACTTCTCTTAAAAAAGGCGGACGGCAGCTCCCAATAACGCGACTGCGTCTTGCTTGAAGACTAAAAGTCCCACATCTAAAGTGGACTTACGATCTTAGTGAGACTTGCAGCATCACTGCTGAGATTGCTTTTGTTGTGGCTGCGGTGGATAAACCAGGAATATAAAAATAATAATAATATTCTTAGTAAGATTTATTGCATCAACAGTCGCGAAGCTGCTGCTCCAGGGTTACACTACGTATTATACCTTCAACGTCTGCATGTGAAAGCCTGTCTTTAATTTTATACATGTACTTCATATGGCTTTTTAGAGCATGAGCAAACCTATTGACGCAATTACGGTGTTCTTATTTCAAGCTAAAAAGTGTGAAGGTGAAATTAGGTGCCATTCACTACTACGAATGTTGGAACGAAAACATCTGTTCTCGGTGCCTGCTTCTTATTCGCCTTCCCTTATGTTGACTCTTAATATTTCCTCACGAGTACGATAAAAGAGTACTCATAACGTATGAGTACTGATGAATGTGCCTCATCGTGCACTAATACTAGCAAATGTGGTCTATGACTTACGAATACTGGTAAATGTTCCCCATGATGTACTAATACTGGTAAATGTGTTCATTGATGCTCGAATTTGTGCCATGTGATAATTTTGATAGTGGTTAAGTGTGCCTTCTGATACCCTTAACTACATACTTCGTATAAAGACTGAATTCATTTTTCAATTCATTGAAGCCGAAGTTTCGATTTGCTCTGTTTTCATTTGAATCATCTGGAAGCAGAAATAAAGTACATTGATTCAATTAAGTTTTAAAGCCCGAAGTACTCGTGTACTGTTGCTCAAAGTAACTGTAAAATTATTAACTCGCCACTTTTCATGCACCGGGTTTTGATTTAACAAAGCTAAACTACTTCGAGGTAGCTATTCGTTGCCTGTACACATAGCGTGCGCATTGTAATATGTGAGTTGTGTGGGTGTTCGTACTTCTCCGTTGATATCATTTACTGTCCGTCATCTGCAAATTTTGTGTGTTAACATTTTTTCCGTTGAGTAACAGGCGCTGTTTTGATCGTGCTGTTGCGATCGATGTACCTACCAATTTACTTGGCAGCTCTCCTAATCTAGTCGTAGCTTCTAGCCACGAGTCTTGTCGACCACCTTATCATTGAGGTGAATCATTGGCGTACAGAGTAGATTTGCCTACGCCTTCGTCACGATAGATATGCGATTGATACCAACATTTTATTCCGAGTGTGAGGATTTTTTCATTTACAAAAATAACTTAATTCTCGAATGAAGAGCTTAGCACAGTTGGTGTGGAGGACACGTTCAGGTTGGTGACGTATTTATTAAGTTCTACGGGAAGAATTTTGTGTGCGTAAAACGCTAATGTCTCTACGTCTTGAAAATTAGTAGTCTTTGAAAATATTCGTAGTAACCATAGATGTAAAAAAACTGCAAAGACGCAAGGCACACATGACGTAAAAAAACAGGGTGGTCTAGTATGGATTGTGACAGTTCACATGGAAATACCCACCCACGTCAGCTACTCGGTATTATTATTTATTTTTTAACTAGAATGGTTGTTCTAGACACTGAAATTCTATCTTCAGTGATTTTCCGTAATAAAGTTTAGTCGTTGAGGAAAAACCTGTTCATATAAAACTATTCGTTTTTATGTGTGCCTTCAAGGTACATGTTCTTCTGTAGTTCATTTAGTTCCAAGAAAATTTCCATACACCTGTAAATTGTTCAATATTATGAAAAAAATTAAACTTCATGCTCAACATCAGCGATATACTAAGGGCATTTTACTTTGTATTTAGTTGTGTATAACCTGCAAGAATTAAAAACGTAACAATCTTCAATACTTGTCCTTCATGATCATAGGTGCTAGGAGAATTAGTTACAGTTTTAATTTCGGCATTGATTTCTATATGTTACGAGTTTTATAGTAGGAATTGCTTCTTTCTTGTTTGATATCTTAATTTCTGATCAGTTTGTTCATCGAAGTAATTTCAGTCATATCCTCTCTTACACCTTAGTTGACTATGTTATATATGTGCTTACTTGAAATATATTTGCGCTCATATGTTATGTTCTCGTATCATATTTGTGTTTACGTAGTTTCATTTATATTCATAATAACTATTCTTTCTGTAAGGTGTCTGGGATTCAGATTATATTATTGAGAACTACAGTTTTCTCGATCATCTCGTCGTTTTCAGATCCATACATGCTTGAATTAACTTATTACATTTAGTCGAGGAAAAACTGGCATTGCATTGAATTCTACTTTAGTGTATAATCCTTTTTATTATGTTCTGTAAAGTAACTTTTTCATCCGTGACTGATGAGTATCGGGATAAAATAAATATTTTTAGGTAATTAAATAATTTACTTTATTTTTTGGCATGTTTACTTTGATACATTTGTGTTGCCTTGAAGCCATCAACTTATGTATTTATATGCCTCACTTTTAATTAGATGTCATTTCAATCTTTGTCACATTTTTTTGCAACTAGGTAAAATGGTAACAATACCATATTGCTGGCAATTGTCTGCATGGAAATCCGAACAAGGAGCAACCGAGACAAGTAACTACTGTATGTATATGGCCCTATCTTGCTGCACGACAATCCACGTCCTCACACTTTTCAAGCTTCGGTCCGAAAGTTACAAAGTTTGCATTATAAGATTTTGTAACATCCTACGTATTTTCATGGTACATCTCCTAATGATCACTTATTTAAACACTGTTTTTTGTAGTAAAACATTCATGTCCATAGAAAAGATAATTACAGCATTCGGTCAGTTTATCACAGCAAAGGTTTTAACTTTGAAACATAAACATATGATACATAGATCATGTTTTGATTGAATAATTGAGTTTTCTATCATTACTAAAACATGTATTCTTTAACGTTCAAATACATTTCATGCATGACAACCTAATACTAATTAACTTTTCATATTTTTGCAGGGTACGATCACATTTCTTTAAATCTTTAAAGCGATTTGAAGTTTAAATCGTTCCAAAATAAGTTGTAGTTTACATTGCTCAATTTTTACAACTGTTTATCAATTTTTGTGAAAACTGATTAATTTTACAGCTATTTAACAGTTAAATGAAAGCTTAGCGATTTTACTGCTGCCAACAGTTTTGTTGAAGCTGGTTCATCTGGTGGAAGTAAGGACAACTTTTTGTTGTAGTAAATTTTAAGATGGAATTTAAGCCATTTGGCGGACGTTGAATGTAATTAAGGAAACAACTATAGTGCAGGGATACCAATTCTTTAAAAAGTTTAACTATTTAATTGCTGTGTTCATTGCTTTGTGCATTGAATATATAATGAATAAAATTTATTAAATTTCGCTTTTTATTTTAATTATTTCATTTTCTCTACTCCTATAGATGTTGGCTTCTGTATATTCTCTTAATGAATTGAATAATTTATGTTTAAAAGTAATTTCCCTACCTTGCTATTTTTAATTCTTGACTGGTATATACTCTATAATGTTATGCAGGTCTAGCTTGTAACGAAGTTTTTTTTCAGAATTAGTTCTCCAGCTATTGCTTCGATTTTAATTCTCTTCGGTACTTCTATGACTTCATGAACTGTGTACTTTTTAGCCCTCTGGCGCAATTTCAAGATCTCGCAAAGATCATAACTTCCTTCAGTTTTTGCTAGCAGTTTTTAAGGCTGGCGCGACTGTGTGATCTATTTTGAAGTATCAAGACCGTGCGTAAGCGTTCTGGCCGTCGCAGCAACGATCAATCATAGGTCGTCTGACAGCCAATTGCAGCATACAAGGCGTGCTCTACCGCCTGATCCAGGGTGGGTTGCGTGGTGTCTCACTTGCTCTGCTAATATAATAGTTGCTTGCCTTTGTGCTGTGGCTCAACATCTGAATAAAATTGTACTCCATATTGTGCAGTATATCCGCAGTTTGTGATTAGAAGCATGCGTTTTAGTGTAGATATTTGAGTTTAGTTATGAGATTATCGCGATTTTGTCTCGTCGTCATTATTGGAAGACTGTTAGCCACAAGAATAGTTGCGGGCTCGTATCTCTGTGTCAAAAGTAATTATCAGTTAAGGGCTGCGCTCTGAGTTGTGTTGAGGTTGTACTCGTACCAGAAACAATAGGACTGGGAGGCCCGTTCATTTGAAAAATGGAGCTGAGGAGTGGAACTGGGAAGCCACTTTCTTTCCTACGAACTGCTTCCCTATATTTAAAGGTGAAAATGCCTGTGCACAGGACGGTGTATATCAACATTCTTTCGTTGTTTTTGAGTTTTGGGAATCTGTTCTAAAATGTCGAGTAGGAAAAATCTCTGCACCCTAGACGGTATATTTAATTTTTTTCTAATCTAGGATTTTTTAAAATAGGATATTTTATACTCTGCAGTCGAAAATGTTTTTGATTTCAACATAGAGCGTAAAACTAGAAAGCATATTTTGTTTGAGCCAGTTTGATGTGTGGTATGATTTAACACATGGTATGTGTTAAATCATATGGTATGGTTTGATTTAACACAATTAATTAAATGCAACAACATACACACGTAATCGCACTAGAGGGTCTCTAATCCTCTGAATACATGATATGTTAAAGGATATTCCCAGTACTTCTTTTCAATGACAAGATGAGGATAATGATACACACAGAAAATTTAATACATGGTATTCTAAAATTCACGAGATGGGAAATGTGAGTCATCTACCACATTTTGGCATATGAACCGCACATGATATCCAATTGAATAGTGCACCATTACAGATTAATCACATACCTGATGGCTGAGTAATTAAATTAGCACACGGAACAATTTAGTTAAATTAATGGCGTTCAATTCAAATTACAAAATTTATCCTGCCGCTACTCTCGATCACATAGACAATAATAATATTAAACTTGCCCTTATGCTGGAAATTCGCTGTTGATAATAGGTTATAATGTTAACACTCGCGATATAAGATCTTAAAGAAGCCGCTAATTTTCCCTCTTATCACGGTGCCCCTTATTTCCCCTATGCCCTAGGGGCCTGGACCTAGATGTGTGTTCCCAACACCCTACATCGTCGCCGAGATCTAGTTCCCAAGTCCCCCTTTCTCTCGCTTCATGGCCTCCTTATACAAGCTTACCCTTTTTTTTGTTATTCATTTCTAATTTCTGTCGTAGAGTCTCAAGCTCCATAACTCAACCGCTCTATTGTGCTTATCGTCTTGTGGAGCTCAGCATATTTCTCGTGCCTTGCTAACCGTCTGAGTGTTTGTTTACGCAGCTGTACCGACGGCGTCCTGTAGTCCCACACCTCTAACGTAGCTGTCGATACATACATTTTACACATCGCCCCGATACATGAAAACCTATGCATATATCATAAATCTCATGACAGATGTAAATTTATAGCTTGTGTTAACTGGTTGTTTTTCATTTATTCTCAGTATCAGTTATAAGGGTAATGCTGTGACCGTCTTCATGCCAACAATTCGCAACTTAAATCTTTTCAAGCAAAGTTTGATCCCTCACAGTTAATGCATCATCCATGTCCTACTTATGATCCACTACAGATGTTCTACCAGTTAATGCACTACGGATGTCTTACCAGTTAATGCACTATGAATGTTCTATCAGTTAATGCACTACGGATGTCTTACCAGTTAATGCACTATGAATGTTCTACTAGTTAATGCACTACGGATGTCTTACCAGGTAATGCACTATGAATGTTCTACCAGTTAATGCACTATGGATGTCTTACCAGTTAATGCACTATGGGTCTTCAACTTTTGTTTTTAGATCCACGATTGACTGCTGAACTTTATGTTTAGGCGCATCGAGTTATTCCCTACAATATTCCAATTTGAGTAGGTTCATAGAAAACAAATATTATTGAAGCTCAAAAATTTAATTATAAAAGTTCCTGTACTGATGGCTTGCAGCAAATGAGATGCGGTTGCATGTTACAGATTGCGTTTTCTGATTCTGAAGGAAAAATTTTTTTCCAGTTGTTTGTATTCACATGCCATATGTTCAGTTCATGTTGAGTCAACGTTTATAAACTAGAACTAGTTACCTCAATTCTTTCTTTCTATGCCGTCACTAATTTTGAAACTTTGCGTAATTCTTGCAATACCTACCAGTTACATGTCCTGTAAGGGAATGTTACATTAAACAGATCTATTACTTGTCTTGCATTGGTGTTTGTGAGTAAAAAGCTTGTATTTCTCAATTAACTGAAAGTATGTTCAGGAATTAGTAATGTTTGATTTTCTAGGCGAGATTTTTTTGAATGAATTAGATCATGCTTTTTCAATCAGAAAATCTGTAGAACTCTTGCTCTATAAAAAACGAAACTCGGCAACGTTTGGAAAATCAGAATTCGAGAATGGGAGAATAGAGAAAAATTAGACAGCGCTAGTCGTGGGGGAGCCGCAGTGAAGCGTTAGTTACATCTAGCTTTATATTCATCTTTCTGGTGAAGAATCCTAGCGATACTCTCTCTAGTGCCCTTGTAAATCACGGTCAGGCTGATGGGATTTCGCTAATTTTTGTGCTACCTTCTGGCTTTTATGTTTTAAACTCAGATTAATCTGCTGCATGACAACGTCCACAAACATGCTAAATAATTCCGACGGAAAATTTCGTGCGGTTTGTTCGTGCTACTGTACTTCAATTTCAATAAAAAATCGTTCATTTTTAATATAGCAATTTCGTGCACTTCCAAAGTTTTACTCCACGTACTTTGTGTTTTACTCCACGTCCTTTGTGTTTTACTCCACGGGCTTTGTTTCAATTGAGTTTCCCTTTATGCTCCATGGGAGCAAAAATTACTTCGTTCTTATCCCTGATTCAAGTAACTACCACGCACGCAAATTTATGTTGCTATTCATTGGCTTGCGCGTAGTTCTGCAAGTTAAGTTTAGGTAATAGCCGTGATTTTTATAGCGGTAATGATGTTCGTATTATTTAGTTAGTGCAGCTCACGCTAACTGCGCGAACGTGATCTGATCGAGATCTAAGAACGTGTTTTATTTTTAGCGCAGCGTCTACACAAAGTACAATTCGCCTAAGCTGGAGCAGTGTTGGTTTCTCTGATTCTTTTCAGTTCTAAAAAAAACACGCTTTGAATTTGTTTTTTCGCGTGAGTGAAATCATGCAATTCGTGAAAAACTAAATTCTTTCATTTTTACAGCTTGATTTGATCTCGAATGGCTTATGTGAAAGCTAAAGCTTCGAGTTTGGTAATCCTCGATTAATCGGTCCACTTTTGATGCACAAATATCATTGTAGCGCTATATTCTGTACTAAATACATACTTTCGTAATTACTTCTACGTAAAACGGGGTTTCCATGTAAAAATGTACTATTTTGAGTTTTTTGTTTATTTTCATTTATTCGTGTCATTGACCTCCATAAGTAATCTCTTCCGATTTGGCAATAGACAAATTTTCAATCGTTTACGCACTCCCATCTATGCGTTCATCTCAATTCATTATTTTACGTGTTTTGCGTTCATCACACGAGTGCGGTCAAGTCAACTTCTTGAAATGGGCGGATATCGTCCGTATGAAACGCGTCGAGTTGATGAAACGAGTATTTTTCGTGCAAACGAAGGGATATTTTATGCCTCTTGTCTGCGCTCATTTCAAAAAGTAATCTCAACTTTTGACATTTCTGATTTCGTTGCGAGTGGTGATGGTTACAGCAGTTGTAAACTTGTTGTTTGTGTTTAATATTAAATCTCGTATATACTAAACTAAACCTGTTTGTGTTATTTTACTACAGCTCCTGACTGCACACACAATGTGGAGTAAAGTTGTAGCGAGTGTCTTTTCGTAATAGTTGAGAATTTTCATTGGTAATCAACATGAAGCAAGATTTAACGTTTTCATTGTTCGTTAAATTTATGTAATGGAAGTTGGAAACATGTTCTGTTCTTGGTAATATTGTATACATTACGAGTTGTATTCAAGTTATCACACCTCTGATGTTTTTTCTTAGGACTGGAGACAGGAACATGAGGTTTGTTTTAAAATACTCTTGCACACGTTGTGGGTGCCTGATTTAGATGGCAACACTGTAAGACACATAGAACTCTGGAAATGGTGATATTCTCTGCAATATTTTTTTTACATGTAATTACCCATCCGTTTCATTTTGTGCGTTTAAAATGAAAATATTTAGGATTTTATAAGTTTTTTAGGGAGAAGGGAAAATATCTGCAGTAGCTGCGTTAGTTTTGACACACACTACTTTACTCAGTGTTAATTGGCCTTATCAATAACAAATACATTCCTACTAGAATGTAAAAAAAATAACGATTTTTTTCGTGAATTTTCCTGTTAACTTTGGAATTTGTAAAACCAAATGTTTCGCTTCCTCATAGTTCATATTCAATGAAGTTGAAAATCGCCTTTATGTAAAGGCAGGAGCTACTCTTGATATTCTGTCCTTGAAATTTCAAAAGCAATTTCTCAGTTGCGAACGGTACACGGGACGGCCTGGAACTGTAACGGAGCCAGTGCCGCAACTCATCAATCGATGCCTTGCATGAGCTGAAACTTTCAGCTGTGAAGATTGAGTCAGTCAGTTTGTTGTTTTTCTTGATCTTCTCCAACATTTTGATACGAAACCTCCATTTTACTCGAAGAGTGTCACGCATATATACGGGCAGGTGCACGGGAATCTGTTCTTTATTATAAGAAAGTTAATATCAGCCTGCAGGCTTAGCGAAATTTGGAGGCTAACAAGAAGCAAATGACTCATAGTAATTCTCTATTATGATCCCGGAAGCTATCGTTTGAGAACAAAAAAACGAATGTTTTGTGCTATAGTGAAAGAAGAAAAGACTGATATTCTGTTGTGCCACGCGGGGGTCGATTGCATTTAGCTCTTCTTCTTGTTTTACGTCGTTTAGAGTCGACCTACAGTCTAATAACGCTGTCTTTTTCGACAATTGTTCTCTTCCGTAGCTTCGGCTGGTTTGAGTAGTTGAAAGCTGTGTGGAGTGAACACGACGTTCAAGAATCTTCCGAAAGCTCTAAGTATCTGAGTGTTTCTACGACCTCGTCTTTCTGAGAAATTACTCCGACTTTCGAAAGGGTTGTGGCTTGGAAGACATGTTAGTAGCAGGATGATGTATTCCAGATCCAGATCTCCAGATCAGGGTTCAAGTCGTGGCCCAGGTTATACCTCGCTATATAAACATCAGTTGAAATTATAGATTGAGATTGACAGTAACCACATAAAAGATACTAGTGCAGAAGATATCTATTACAGTGCATTGTATCGTGCCTATTTAGGTGAAGACAAGAAAAAAGTGACTGAGGCAACTTTTTAAAGATGAACACTTATGCGCCTCGATTTCTCAATATGTAACCAAGGACGCTTTTTCAAACGTCCCAGCCCCGAGGTACAAGTACGACAACACACACTGCTTAGTCCCTGGGCAGTTTCTTGGAGGGTGGAGGTTTAGGAAAAAAGGTAATAAGTTGCATGCTGCTTAGTCCAAAACATTTTTTTGCACATCAATACATGACATGTGTCGTACGTAGGTTGATATTCGACGTCTCGACTTATTTAAGCTCTTATTGCAAAATTTTATCTCCGCTGATTAAACCCAGGAAATCTCGGGTGTTCACTCAATTCCTCATGCACCTCGCCCTCTAATCATAGAGTGAGCCAACAACAATTATCCTCTCAGACTCGGCTGTAGGAAGCTGGACTCTCAAAAGCTGCACAATGAGTATCAAGTGTATGCAAATGTGTGCGAATGTTCCAGCAGTTACTACGGAGAAACGTCTCGAAATGAAGAAGTCAAGTTGAGGGGTCTTGGTGCTGCAGACTACGCTACCTATGTTCGAATTTTGTTGGTATGAAATAAAGTCCATTCATTTCTATAGACTTTATTTCATATTAACAAAATTAGAATATCGCCTAGATCTTATACTAAGATCCTATCTGTATAGTTACAGCGGTGATTCTTGGTATTACTTCTCCTTAGGCTGCATTTTGTTGGCCCCAAGTCAAGTGGGGAAAAACTTGTCATTTATCATAAGTCCATACCGTTAAATAGTTAAACCTAGAAATTTGTTGCACCCCCTGGTACATCCACAATCTGTTCACCATACACGAATTTCTGACGTGAAGAATACAAGATGTACAAGATCGACAACTATTACATGCCCATTGGATGTAGTGGATAATGAACGAAGTTTCTTATAGGATATCACATTTTATTTTGCAATCCATGTGCAGTACATTGTTCACATATAAAGGCTTATTATTGACAAGAATAGTTTTTTCCTTCAGCATTTGATGGTGTTACAACTCATATCGCACCTCAAATAAAAGCTAGAGTGATTAGCTAACAAATGTAATGTTTTTGCTATTATAGACGTTGAAAATACAATGCATCAGTAAACATGGAGTACCACAAATGAAAATAATGAATAATAATATTCTTTGCTCATTGTCTTGCGGGTGCTATAAGGCAATCTTGAATGGAATTTCAAATTCTACTTTGCAAGGCATCTTTTTTGTTCGTTTATTCAGAAGTGGGGGCTACGCTCAAGTTACTATAAAGTATCTTGAGTAAATGCAACATTTTTAACCCAGGAGTACACCGTATCTTTTTTCTTTGGTTGAATCATATTTTTTACGACTCACTGCTTCCTCTTGTATGATTCTTGCTTGATTAATAAATCGCTGACGTCCGCTGCACTGCTACGTTAGATCAGCGGGCATAATTATGATCATTTTAAGTATGAAGGATACACACTCATCGTAAGTGCTCCAATCAGCGTCCTGAACAAATAATTTTATTCTGGTTACAGATCTCATTACTGTATCATTCAACACCTGTTGATGCCTTCTGCCTTTTTGTTCCTTATTCCTATGTCTCAATTATTTAAACTAGATCGCTTTTTTCCACAATTACCATTTTCAACTATCCTTGTCTCCTGTACACAAATATGTGCTGAAACGCCATGGTTGAAGCGGTTAGGGATAAACCTTGAATAAAGCTAACCTTGAAACTTTTCATTTATAGTTATTAACATTTATTAAGTAGTTGTTTGTGAGTTCTATACTATGTAATATAATTTGAAGCGATAAACATTGGGTTCAAAATAGGATTGATCAATCGTATCCCTTAAGCAATGAAATGTATCCTAAATATCAAGATTCTATTTTGAATTATTTTCGTATTCATCATGGCTCTAAACCGTCTAATGATGACTCGTATTCGAATAGAACAATTTTATTTAATCTCATTAATAAAGAGCATATTCAAATAATAGACGTTCTTCACATTTACAAAGTCAAACCATGTTCTCTGCTCTCAAAACTGTTTAATAGAACAGCAACTTCGATTAATTGGAGCTTCCCCACTCCCTCCCTTCCTTCGATAGTTTATTTTGTTTCTATATTCGGCACCGTGAACACGTGTTTGTGTAGTGTAGTTTTAACCACTCTAGTTTTCTTAGGGGTACCTGTCTGAATATATTTTATTGAATGGCATCTTACGTAGCTTTAGTATTATTTTTACATTTTTGTCTATGTGATTGTAATATTTACTTAGTACTTTTCAACCTGAAGATAATGATTGTAACATCTGAACGTTGTATTTTATAGTTAAATTTTGTGATAAGTAAAATGATTAGCAATTTTTTTAGCGGTTTAACCCAGGGATGAACTTGACCAATTTCATAATGAAGACTATGTCAAGAGGGTTACTTTTTAAAAATATCGTATGCTTGTCGTTCTATCCACCCTCCAAATGCCATGACTGTCATTAATATAATCTTCTTTGTTGGACAGGTGAGTGAAGGCCGTGGTGAAGTCGACGGACAAGATCAGTAAGTGCTTACATGTTGTGTGTCTGGAAATGTTGCTTCAGTTGACGTGTTGCAAAGAGTAATAATTTCAGTACTGAAGTTAATAAGCGGCGCTAATCCTCCTCTGTGTTTACTGTTGGAAGTTTTCTGTATTAATGGTGCGGACTTTCTGGCCAGCAATTTTTGTAGCGTAAAATTTCGACCGCTCGGTGAATTTCATCTCAAGCCGTCCTCCATATTTACGCTGGCCACAATTTATTGCATAGCTGGAGAAACATTTTCACTATTCATCCTTTCTCGGCATGATTAAGGCATCACACTACATATGCACGTATTGTGTAGCTTTAAATTATTTGTAATTTAGTTTCAAAATATCTCGAATAATTTGCAAAGGAGTTCTTTAGTTACAATTTTATTGCGGATCATTCTGTTAAGCGAGACCAACTTTGATTTGGTAATTACTTCATTACTTGTGATATTCATGGGTTTATCATATTTAAATGTCGCGACAAATTTTATTTTTGCCTAGATTCTTTCCCTGCCTAATGAACGGTATTTTACTTATCTTACTTTTTAAACACAATCTGCTCATGGCATTTGAAACGTGCTGAGTGTCAGAAGAAGTAGGTGACAGGCGAATGTTTTTTTCTTGCTTTCTCACGAACACGTCGCGCTGCAGTGAATCTACTGCCTATTTTCATGACGAATTTAGCAGCCTCTGCAAGTGTGTCAGTCGTGAGCGTCTTGCGTAGCCATCTGGTGCATAAGCCTCTAACTCACGCTACCTCGATCTCCAGCTGCTGCTGCTGCTGCTGCTTTGAGTTTCTTAATAGAAATTTATATTAGTAAACTAACAGGTCTGATATTTATCTTGTCATGCACACTAGTCCTCATGTAGTGTCTGAAGGAATATTTCGTGGTTTAAATATGTGATTTGAATGTGGTAGGAAGTTGCTACGTTTATCTTTACATTTAAAAAACGATAAATTTCGTGATTTTCTTGAACTGTACCCGTTGCTTGATATTCAAAAGAAAGCTTGTTGACTTCGTGATGACTTTCTACGTGTAAAACTTTGGCAGTTTCTGTCCGTGTTCTGCTGGTGGTCGCAGCTTCATCGACATAAAGTCCATTAACCAGTTTATAATGGATTATGTACTGGTCTCGAAGTTGCGATACACCACAAAAACTGACTCCATCCTCTAGGATGTGCTTCGGTAATCGCAGTCGTACTTCTTAATAATTATACCCAAGACTCACATGAGATATTGAATGAAGGAGACCCGCAAAAAATGTACTTGGGAAATCTAATCTATTTTTTTAGAGAAGTGACACAGCATAGCTGACCTGCAGCCAATAATTTGCACTGTAAATTGCACTAGAGTTACTGTGTGGCGCCTATATTTCTAACTGTTAAACATGTGCCGTGTTGCAGTGCATTTGCTGTGTGTAATACATATATGTCGTGTAATACAAGTGTTGCCGTGCAATACATGTGTTTGTGTTGGAATATATGGGATGTCTTGCAATTCATGTGTTGTTGCAAAACATGTGCTGTGTTGCAATACATGTGCTGTGTTGCAATACATGTGAGTATTTTGTCAACCAGAACTCATGTATGTTCACAAACATTGGTTCCGAACCAACCGTTTTTTAAATTCGTTCGTTGTTATCAGTAACTCTCCATGGAAATATTTTGAAAATAATTCGCTGATGTATTAGGTTTTTCGATAAATACGTCGATTGTTCAATGTAGCCAAAGCTTGAATGGATACCAAATCGAAATTCTTGTTTGTGTATTATTGATAAGGTTTATAAAGTGATCAGACTAACCGAGTAAGTTTATGGAGACGTGTTATTAAAAACATGTTTAACTGGTTTTATTGGACAAATGTGACTCATCAAAATCTAACGTTGTGCAAAAATATTGTAGGGAAGTCGTTAAGTATGCATAGTAGCAGCTGGTTATGCAATTTTCTTTCATTGCTCTGTTCAAGTTTGTTTTGAAAGTCGTCATTTACGAGAAATTTAATCCTTCTTGTTCAATGAAAAATGATAATTTTATCGGAATAACACCGATACCGTCTTATTATAACATGTGTAATCTGTCCAATGTAACAAGTGTAGCATCTGTAACATGGCTGGTTCAACCTGTCCGTCCAGTGTAACAAGTACAGCCTGTCCAGTGTAACAGTGTAGAGAACTATGATTACATAAAACCTGTTCAATGTAACAGGTGCTGCTAGTTTAGTGCAACAGGTGCTGCTAGTTTAGTGCAACAGGTGCTGCTAGTTTAGTGCAACAGGTGCTGCTAGTTTAGTGCAACAGGTGCTGCTAGTTTAGTGCAACAGGTGCTGCTAGTTTAGTGCAACATGTGCTGCTAGTTTAGTGCAACAGGTGCAGCCTCTTCACTATGAGCGGAGTAGCCTCATTCATTCAAGACATGGCGTTTAAAAACACGCTGTCCATCTGCTGCAGATGACAGATTACCAGATGAAATCTTTCTTGGCCATTCAAATTGATTGCCAATTTTGCAACTGACCGCATTTTAATATCGCTCCTGAAAAGTTACTTTCATGTCGATATTTCTTGAATAATGCAAGTGAATTCCATTTAGAAGAGAGCGTTCTAGACGAAAGAAAAACGATGTCTTTTCTATTTTTTTCGAGAAATGCTGATTGCGAGTGGAATGTTGGACATGACGTACAGGTGCTCTTAGTGAACAATGATAAAATCTGTGGCGGCAAGACCAGTGGTGTAGTAACATGTACTCGTGTTGTGCAGTAACATGTACTCATGTTGTGCAGTAACATGTACTCATGTTGTGCAGTAACATGTACTCGTGTTGTGCAGTAACATGTACTCGTGTTGTGCAGTAACATGTACTCGTGTTGTGCAGTAACATGTACTCGTGTTGTGCAATAACGTGTACTTGTGTTGTGCAGTAACATGTACTCATGTTGTNAACTCTACATCTAAGCTCAACAACTCTACATCTAAGCTAAACAACTCTACATCTAAGCTAAACAACTCTACATCTAAGCTAAACAACTCTACATCTAAGCTAAACAACTCTACATCTAAGCTCAACAACTCTACATCTAAGCTAAACAACTCTACATCTAAGCTAAACAACTCTACATCTAAGCTAAACAACTCTACATCTAAGCTCAACAACTCTACATCTAAGCTAAACAACTCTACATCTAAGCTAAACAACTCTACATCTAAGCTCAACAACTCTACATCTAACCTCAACAACTCTACATCTAACCTCAACAACTCTACATCTAACCTCAACAACTCTACATCTAACCTCAACAACTCTACATTTAAGCTCTAAAACTCTCCTTCACACTTGGTGTGCGGGGAAAACTCGAAATCAACGTTGATCTGAGGATAAAATAGCCCATTCTACGCAGTAAACTTCATCGGAACTTTCAGGTGATTTCAATTGACAACATCGGTGACTAGTAGTCAAATCTTGTCTTCTGATTTGAACAACATGGTGGGTCCCGGACAACAGGATGGATTCTGTTCCAAGGCCATTGATCGTGCAAGAAAAATATAAATGAACCACTTAAGCAACATCTAAATTTTATCAATAAAAAATTACACGACAATATGAAGACGTACGTTCGAAAGTATAATCTCCGAAATTTAATAACATTGAACGTTGGAAAACTTGTGTTCATCCATACTCACATAGCAAACGTATGAAGTATAAGGGAGAGAACACGTATCATGCAGACACGTACATAAGTTTCGATTCCTGTTTGAGATACGGCGTCATAAAACAATTTTTTCACCACAAAACGCAGTCAAGTCAATTCCCACATCAAAATTCCTTCTAGGCGTTCAGCTTTTACAGCGACAGTCGCGTGGAAATTCATCAAACCCAAGTCGTACAGCGGGAGTGAAAACATGAGCTCGGATTCAAGCTAAAAATATTTTGGCAATCATCGAAATACTGAACTGCGGGAAAAAACGCAGGTACAATACTATCGTCCAGGCAGGAGGTAGTCCAGAAAATATTTATCTTGCTGCTCTTCAGCAAAACACAATTTACTCGCAATTTGGAAAAATCGAGTTATTCAACAACAAAATGATGCTCTAAGGCTTAACATTTATCAAAAGAGGAGCACAAACCAGAATATGTTAAATGGTATAGAATTCTTTAAGACTCGAAGCGATCACATACTCAATTATGAGGATAAAAATCGCTTAATTCAAATCTTTGTACACAGAGAAACGAAACAAAACTCTCCGGTGCACTACTAAGATTAGTTATGTAAACTTTTTTGCAAGCCCTTGACATGTTCCTATTAAAACACAATATTTTTGTAATTTGAGTAGCTACATGTATTTTAAAAATACGTGAATTGTCACTTGCTTAATTTTAAACTGTCAATACATTTTTCCACTAGTATCGTATAAAATGCGACACATTTTATTCCCACGTTTTCTGGGTAAGTTGTAAAATTTAAGTTTTTCTGAAGTTCAGATGAGGGACAGCAAATTTTTCGGAAACTGAAAAATCGCTGTGAGATGCGCATAGATAAGCGAGAAACATCTCAAGTTACCAGCGGTGTGGAGCAGAAGCAGTGAGCCTTCCATGCACAGCGTAGAGGCAGGGCAAATATGTTCACAGTTAAGTCATCACAGACGAGGTTTGCCACACGGAAAAAAAACGTAACAGCTTTGTTTGCAGTTCCCGTTGTAGGGAGGTCATGTCCGTAACTCACAAATTCCACCGGAAAAGAAGAGAAATCCTCGTTTCAAGTTAAGGGATTACAGGGATTGTCTAGATTCTAGGAGTAAACATGAATGCATCTTTGCTTGTAGGTATGATGTAGTCATAACGAGCAAACTAATGGAATACTTGAACTTCGGTGATATTAAGAAAAGTAGTTTATGGGAATCCATGGCCTGGTTTTCACGTTCCTCAACTTTAACTGTTTCTCACAAACTTGATTTCAACAAACGAGCGTAAATGTTTCATTTCATTCTTTGAAATATAGTGTTCCCTCGCTACTTCACGGTTCGTTTATCGCAGACTCACTATTTCGCGGGTTTTCGAACAATAGTAATGTAAAATATTTATCGCAGTATTTTCGTTTTTTTGCGGGATTATGCGGTACTCGATTTGCTCAGAGGCCGCTTGAGACGCTACTTACCGACGTGAGATTGTGAACAACACATGATCGGTTGACAGATGGAAAACGACCAGCCCGAGAACGCTGCTAGGTATCCCATTTGCTAATTGGCTTAGTAACCGTCGCATCTTGTTTCCTCTTGTTCGAGTTGAGCTTCTCCTCACCGCTCTTCCATTTCACGTTAGCATCAGACTATCGCGTGTGCTTAGTTTAAAACGATATATTATTACTGTGTGCGTGATATTGAATAAATATAGCGTACCTACATCGCGGATTTTCACTTATCACGGCTGTCCTGGAACGTTACACCCGTGATAAGTGAGGGAAGACTGTATTTCAAGTTCCACAGGTTTCGAGCGGATAGAGATTGAAGTGAGCCGTAAAGACGACGATGAAACCACGAAAAATCACTACTCAAATAAAAAAAGACAACATCACAACAATGACACCCGGGTTGCAAGTCCATGGAAACTTGATTATTTCATTCTCATGACAGACGGATAGTGAAACAGCAAAACATGGCCTAAAAAACTGAGAAAACGAACCTACAATCAACCTTTATAATTGGAATCTAGTCCAAACTTTAAGAGATTTGGGACAACGTTGTGAACAGTACCCACAAAACGATGACTCGAAACGATGCGGAATGACGTACTCTCAATCTCGAGAAGGAAATATAAAGCGTGTAAGACTGAGATAACACACCACATATAACATGGATAAATGACTTAACTGCTTGAACTGCCATTCTCACCGTATTCACAACCACACCCACAAGCATGACATAACATCTTCGACCTGGATTGAAAATACGTATTCAGAACCCACAAACGAGAGCTAAAAAGTAGAAACCTTCCTGCATTAAATAAACTTTAGTATGAATCTTCCACAAATGCACTTGTTCGGTACAGTTAAGCTAACTAACAAAGTAATTTTTACTATAACATACTCCGTAACACGAGTGACGTTGAGGAGTAAAAAAGAGTAAAGCTGAGTACTAGAGAAGTTTACTGGTATCGAAGACATTAGTGTAGAAATCGCTGGGACGATATGTGGCCACCCACTTGAGAGAGGAAGAAAATCAGTAAATTGGAAGAAAATTTTGAAGTTCTTACCAAACAAAACGGAACAGAGTCTTGCATTAAACCATGTTACTTCTGAGCTGCGGTCGTGCAAGGACATCTTTGACGACTAAGTTCTTTCGATGAGGACAACCCCAAAAGCGTCCTTTTGATGGAACGACACTAATTCAAAAACTCAAACTCTCAATATAACAACGATTGTAGTTATGAGGACCTAATTACAAGTACATGATAATCAAAAACTAATTAAGAAACACTACAGGCTTGAAAATATATCAGAGAAACAATGAAGCACCGAACAAGGAATTGTGTCGCGGTGGTCAGGTGTGATACTTGAATATACGCTTACTTTATCAGTTACAATGTGGAGTTGTACTTGGCGGACATTCCCGTCTTTAAAAACAACGAAACCTCATCAAAAAAATGAAAAACTGATCTACAATGGCCTTACGTCCGAGCACGAAACCATTCAACATGAATTATAAAAAAATATTTACAGTCAGCAAGCGCACTCAACTCGTCGAGACCCAACGAAAATAATAGCGAATTCCGGGGAACACTCATTCCTAAACAACACAACACAACACAAGCTGTGAATTGCACAGAAGTCACCAAAAATACTTACATGTTACTGCATAACATGAGTACATGTTACTGCATAACATGAGTACATGTTACTGCACAACATGAGTACATGTTACTGCACAACACAAGTACACGTTATTGCACAACACGAGTACATGTTACTGCACAACACGAGTACATGTTACTGCACAACACGAGTACATG
>VCRD01002486.1:42218-84033 GCA_006783055.1 Trinorchestia longiramus | reverse complement strand
TTAACCCTGTGTCTGGCTGCAACAGCCGCTTAACAATGATAAACTCGACCATGGGGTCCTGCACGGGCCCTTGCGTGTGCGCCGTCAAAAGATGAGACTCTATTGAGTGCCACAAGTTCCACTCGAGTGTCCTAAATGCCGAGCTTCGAGCTCTTCAAGTGGCGCCGACTGCCATGGTCGGTGTCCAGCCTACGCTCCAGCCGAGCTAGGAAATCAGCGGCGTACAGAGCGGCCATCGCCGACGCAGCGGCCAGCGATAGACTAGACATGGTAGCTTCACCACCCCCAGGACAGGTACGTACAGTTTTCATGTTATTCTAAATGAGAGTTTCATGATAAGTGTGAGTTTTATTGAAGTTGTAGCATTTTAAATCAACAGCTATTTATTTTTATACCACAGTGTACAGCGACCATTAACATTCTTTTCAGTCTCTCAACAATATGAACACTAAAATAGTGAATTTGAAGATTTTTACCTGCGCTCTCTAAATACTGTAGAATTTAAGCATGCATGTATTTTCCGAGTTCGTGTCCTGAAACTTGAATTGACGAGTTATTGAACAAGCTGCATTATCGTCGTGTCAGAGGACTGCACTCGACTATAATTTAAATATTTGCGTTGCGAGTAAAAGTTTTGAAACCTTCAGATGATATGTATCTTTTTTCACATTTTCATGCAGCGAGCTGAACTCAACGTTAAGCATCAGTAAATACTGCGTGGGTGGTTTTTCAAGATTAATCTCATTCTTTTTTATTTTGTATAATCTCGAATCGTAAAATCATGCGTTTAAAAAACTCGTATATATCTTTATATCTTCGTGAATATGGCGTCACAGCTGCAAAAATACATTCAGAAAATTTCTGGCCGTGTAGGTGTTCTCAATTTGAAAATAAATAAGCTTGTTTCTGAATAAATCGCATAGCTTTTAAGCAATTTCAGCTTAAACATCCAAGTATTAAGAATCCACGTGATTAACTTTTTGATGTAGTTGATGTTTAGCTGATAATTCTTCTAATGATATAAATGTCAAACAGGAATTGAAGTCCTACAAATTACAAAGCATCTTTTTTCTCGTCCTTTCCGAATGATATTTATTTTATCTAAAACTGTAGAAAAATATAAATCGTCATTGCTATAACAACATTTTTGACGGGGCTTCACTTCAAGTCTAACTTATAAATCATACACGAAGTAATTATCGTATAAAATATGTATGAAAATAGCCTGTGTGGAATGAAACGTGAGATCATGACTGGCAGTTGAGGTGCAGTTACACCACTAGGGCAATAGAGTAAGAACTTTCTCTTAATCGTTGTGATCTCGTGGCCATCTTGTACTCTTGGCGAACATTGGCCGTGCTAAATGGAGCTTGTGTATCAGTAACCAGTATCTGACTGCTTTTCATTGAGCTCCCACTGGAGTACATAGTTTGTTGAATGCTCCAAGAATTTTTTTGCACTTGTAGCCGACTCAAGGCTTGATAAAAGCTGCTAAATGATTTTCAAGATATCATACTTTTGTAATTTTTGTTATAATCTTCTCTTTCCCGATACTCAGCAATAATGTGTACAGTAATTATCAACAAGACTCTGAACTTCGTCAAAGAAAAATAGTGCAATCTAGTCACCATTAATCATCAAAAACATTGAGAGTTTGTGCATGATACTAGCAAGACAATACGTAAGACTTGTTGGCCAACTATTTAATGAGTAAATATATGTACTATGCAGTGTTATTAATAGAGACTTTCAACTTGTAAGTATGCACAGAATCTGGAATATGAATGACGAAATTTGCTAAGTAATAGCTTAAGACATGACAAAATATGTATTAGTGGTAGTTATTTCCTTAGAGGAACCATTAAGTAATGTTATCGCGTCACAATGCAAGTGACAAACTAAATTTTCGATGCATGAGACCTGCTTGTTCTGCTTAGAGTAGGGGTGCCCAACCTGGAATACATTTACTTATCGAAAGGGGTACATTTAATATAAGTGTATAGTTCCTAAACCTTAAACGTTCTCTTAAAAAGTCAGTGGAATTTAATTTATCTATTCACCTTTGTCATAAAAATTCAGAGGTACACACTCGTCTTTCAAAATACTGATGGGGTACAAGGTCAGAGAAAGGTTTGGGACCTCTGGCTTAGAGGGATCGACCGGTGAACCCACGTGTTTGCGATGCTCTCTACACGCACAACTGCACTTTTAGGTAAGGGGAGATTATATCGCAGACGCAGAAGATGCTGCAATCAGAAAAAAACATATGATCCGTTGATTCACTTATATTGAACGAAATAGCTTGTGGAGCTTTATTCATATTCGTTTTCCTTTCCATTTTAATGCACCTGCCGGTTCATGCATGTTCTGTTAACGATACCATTGGACGGTAAAAAATACAGTGTTCGTTATTCAGGGATCTAACTATATAGAATTTAAGTCCTTTGATTAAATTTACGTATGTGATGCACGTGGGAGTAAAATTCCAAGACTTTATTATTTTTACTAAATCCCAGCATGATTGACGAACCAAATTCAGCTCCGCTTTCAATTTTAGTCATGAAGTATAGTTGCATTCTCAGAATTAATCTCGAACATGTGTAGAAACAAGAGATGGCTCTCTTTTTTACATCATTTCTGATTTATGGTATCCATTATTCACTCATACGAAGGGTTCACTGATTTTTTTCTCTGAAAACTGTGTGAAATAGTGATACGCTGTCTTAATTTGGTGTTTTGAGCTAAGTGACTTCATACAAACGCAGCACTATCAGGGCAGGCTGCTCGTTTTGCGGTGAATTCTTCTCTGTGATTTAGAAGCGGTTCGCTTACTGGTGTGGGCAAATTCTATGTTATATTCATTAGATTAAATTTGTTTTGAGGTGTCCACCCGTTCTATCTGAATTAGTTCTATATGAAATTTCAGTGCATGCATTTCTCATTTTTTTAGATTATTATTTGTAGAACCTTTTTCATTTCCATATCGTTCGATATGTATCAAGATGTAATATAAGGTCTGTTCCTTTTTTTAATTGAATTTTAAATTTGATTTAGGTACGTGACGAGTTGAATTTTATATTTCCTTCGAATTTCCGTCTTTGTTAATAATATCTGTCCACAAATCAGCCTGTGTTCAATAGCTATTTTATACAATGCCCTGGAATACAAAGTTTTCTACTGTGGAAGTTGAACAATTAATAAACTCAGATAAAGTTGCATTCAGAACGTAGAGCGAATAGAGCAATATTCCTCAGCTGAAAGACTGAATTTGGCATAAAGTCATTCGCGCTGTGTGTGGTCGTTCATTGTCTTGAAGAGTAATCCTTAGGAATTGGCTAAAGCTCAATGTTTTTTATTGAAAACTGTGTAAAACTATCAGAAATGCTGCAGTATCAGCAGATATTATTGAATCAGATCTTCCTGTTTTACGTAGTCGAGACAATTATTTGAAAAAAAATTCTCTGAAGATTTAGGCAAAAATGAGCTGACGCTCATCTTTTCATAAAAAATAAAGACTTTTATAAAATAGGAGTGATACAACTAGTGAATAGGTGAGCAGACTTTGTTGACAGAAGTGGAAGTTATGTGAATGATGAAAATTTACTGAATTATTTATTAAAATTAATATTAATATTTAATTGAAAAAATGGGCCAAACTTGTTCTACGGACTGTTACACAACGCTGGTGAAATGTGATTTGATGTTCTAACTGTTCAAATATGTGTATGAAGAATAGACTTAGTAAGTAGCGTAAACATGTTCCTATCTGTACAGATGAAATTATGTCGCAATCACTACGCCCACCTTATTACTGGCTGATTATCTTTGAACTTCCCTGATGGGTTCAAATTCAAATGCATTAAGGTATTTTTGGGGAGATTCTGCTCTTCCCACAGTGTTATGAAAATTATAAGGCTCTACATTACATTGGGAGGTGTGCTGAGAATGTTTTGATCACCGGCTTAGAAGTAATTACACATAGAAATTGTTTCAGTGGGATGTCCGAAGTAGCTCATAACAGAACCAGCATCGTTTTTTATTGGAAATCATTTCGGTTTGTGTTATCGAGTTCAACTGCTTTTGTTCTTGAACCTTTCATTTTTGTTGCAGTCACCGAAATATCGACCTCTTTCTCGGATGGCTTTGTTTTGGTCTTGTTTTTATTTTTTCTTCAACTTGTCTCATTGAGCTGCTTACGCTGCCTTCTCATTGGTAGATGCTGGTTGTGCCTAACGAGATACTTCAATTTAGACTGGTCTGAATTTGTTTCGGTCGCCTCTATCGGTGGTTGACCCTTGAATACAATACGAAAAATTCTAAAAGTAGAATATCTACTCCTTTGTATCCGTGGAGACAGTCGCCGTATCGTATGACCTTCGTCAATTTTTTTATCCTTTCTGTGTTCCCGTCGGTCCATTTGCCAGACTCGAGGAGATCTTTACGCTGTTTTGTATCCCAGTTGAGAAACGTTACACCAACTGAGATGTCGAGGTTTGTTATGCTGTTTAGGGGAGACTTCCAGAAGTATTTTGCTTTTTATGGTGGGAATGTCTATGTATGAAATTTTGTAATTTTGTAGATGTCATAGGGCGTAACAATAAAAAGTATTATAACCAGAATATTAGGATAAGATAATAATAACAATCAGAATTGTGATCACACTGATATAGCGAAACTGATTGTAATAATATCAGTATTGATCAAGTCATTAAGTTATAAAATAACTAATAGGAATATAAAATACAAATTGTTATCGCGATGAAGAAGTAAAAATTGCTGAGAATAGTGAAAATTATGGCAATAAATGCTGATAATAGCGATTATTTTAAAATACACAGTTCTTGTTTGCTCTATTTTTTATGGTATTTCCTGAGGAAACATCATCAAAATCATCACTAGAGTATAAACATTTATTCACCGGCAAGCTTATGGTGAATATAAACACCTGTTAACAATCCTATTAAGAATTTCACTCGGAAAGTCATATTTCATTGAAAACGCGCTCTGATTTCCAAGTTAGCACTTTTTTTAAGAATCGATTTATTGATGCTTGATTTCAGTAGCTGTTTTGGAATGGAGCATCACTCGGACATCGTCTGTTTAACCTTACAAGTTTGTTTTACTTAATGTATGTGAGTAAAAATAGCCTTCACGATTTCTTTCGGACCTGGCAGTGTACACCAATGTCCTTTCCAGTACTCAAAAGAACTCTCCTTTTGCCTTCCCAGCAAGTAATGTTTTACTTTGGTCCTACTTTGAGAGAATTGGACATGGGGTGTTAACGGCCATTTTATCCGAAGCGCGACGTATTGTTACGGGCCTGGATACTTTTGCTCTTGTAGGTTGGAACAGTCTTTCTTACATCTTCAGTTTCAACAAGCGTACGCCAAAAATGTGAGTTGTGGCAAACGTGGAGACAGTTAGTTTTAGAAATTACCTAAAATTGTCTGCAAGTAACGATAAACAACGAATCAGGTGTTAGGAAAATTCTTAATGCATACATTACGTACCACAGTTCGGAAAAAGGGAGAATTATTCTAGGTTATCCATGCAAGATCACGACAGTCCGATGCATACAATAACTGTCGGAGAGGTTTTATTCTCAATAGCCTTTTACAGAAAATTCTATTCTATTATATTAAAGAAGTTCGTAACGTTCTAGGGTGATTTGGAACTTGACGATCCAAGTTAATCCGTTTGCTCACGCGTCTTGGGACTGTGTTAATTTGTGAAGTTTCTAAACTGGTGCGCGTCTCCTGGAAGTCGTGCGCGAAGTGGAGTTGTTCATCCGCCGAGCAAGCGCCAGTATTGCCTTGCTTTGCTCCGACGTGCGAAGTTTGTATCATACTTGGAATGCTATATTTTTCCGCTTTAAATGAGTTGTAGGTGCTCATAAATGCTCTACGGCTTTTCTGTGTGCATCAATATGTGGTAGTCTGTGTACAATTTTGTTGTATCGCGTCATGAATTGCAAATGTGTCTCTACTGCGAGCGTAATTAGTTCGCTGCTTCACCATTCCCTAAGCAGCATTATTGCCTCTGCAATATCCTTTGGCTGAGCACCTTGGCCTAACATTACTAAGTAAACCCTGGTGCGTGATGGAAGTACGGGCAGCTTGTATAAGCAGTATAGCGTTTGCATCGCGTCTATGTATTACATAAATTACGAACTTGATCATATAAAGGTGGTGAACTAATTAGGCGTGTAACTCGAGAAAATATTGCTCTTGTTATGCCTGCTTTATGCATGTTCTGAGAACGTTCTTACGCTTCCGTTTGTGTCTTCCATTTCAATTTTATTTTTCGTATTTCGTGTGCTATAATTTAGTCAAATGTCATGTGTATGGAGAAGAAATTTTCTTAGTTTTATGCTGAGCATTCACCTTGTATTTTGTTTTGACTTAATAAGAAAATAGCCATTTAGCAATTTTTCTTTCGTTTTTACAGACTCTATGCATCAGGTATGTTATGCAACATGTGTAACATAAACCCAGATGTTCTCTGATGCTCTGTCGAATACTATGGAGATTTTGTTGGCTGTTGCGCTGCTTCTTTCCTGCCTCGAACGCGAGCTAATTTGCGTGGCCCTGACTAATGGCGCTGCAAGTTATCGCTGATAACAGTGTATCCGAGGGTCTTACTATGAGAGTTGTGGCCGGCCCTTTCCTTCGCTGCCTATTTCTTTATGTTGCCGTCACTGCAAATGCCTTGCTATTTCGTGCAGATGAAACCAAGACTTTCCTTATATGCTAACATCTCTGTAAGCTTCGTCGCGATGTGTGGAGTTATCAGAAAGATCAGTCGCAAAACAATGAAGGTTAAATTCTTGAAAGTATTTAGCCTCAATATCATGCATTTCCTATCAAAACGCTTGAGTTGAGGCGTGAAAAATAAGTAGCATTATGCGTGAAATTTTTCGGAGCTGTAATTGATTTGTATTCTATTTTAGTAAAATGTATTGGGTCAAACTTCTACCAAGATTGAGTGACCGGCACCGAATAGTACCAGTTTTCTCTTTTGCTCATACCAATACACGTAAGCTTGTTTCAGTCAGAAGTTTTAGATAATGAAGTTGGACGGTTGAAGTTGACTGTTATTCATTCGTTAACTGTTTCATGCACATTGTGCCTCCCGATTGCCTACTTTTCAAATGAGACGACAATGACGGAATATGACCCATTCAGAACATTTTGAAATTTTATCTGTGTACTGATTAACATTATTAATTTCATACTGTTTTGAACTGCCGTGGAATCTTTTCACACCACTTCCAACCGTGATCCATCAGTTCCCCCTGGTCTCATTCGTTCCTCCTACTTATGCCTCTATTATTTTGACTTCACAGTACTCTCTCATTGTTTTCATATTTTACACCACTTCTGCAAACAAAACTTACACCAGAAAGCCAGAAGCATACGGAATTCAATTTAGCCGTGTACACTGCAGCTAGTGTTAGTCACAGACCTCAGTAGGCGTTGAGTGTATCTTACCCTGAAAATATTGCCTTTATTTTAAATGTTAAACTCCAATTTTTTTTAAACTGTAAATCCTATGGAGTTCTAGTTGTATTGCTTTATTATTTAGGCTGAAATTTCTCTTGATTAAAGTTTGCATGTACGTAAAAGGCTACTAAAATCAGCGGCACTTGCGTTCAGCAACGCTCATGAGATGGCAAGCAAGGACAGGAAAGCAATTAGCGGGAAAATGTTCATGCGATGTGAGGGAGAGACATCCGTGGTGCTCACGAGTCAGGATTATGAGACAGGAAGCGGAAACAGTTCTTTGTGGTGATAGTAACTTTGATGAGACAAAGCAGAAGCTGTCGTATAACCGGCGGACAACGCATGATGCTGGAGTCAAAATAGTCATGTTCTTGCTGACTTAAATAATGAGCTGGTAGTTAGCAACAGCTGTGTTCTTCGCAAAAAAACGTCATGAAACTAGAAGCAGACAAATGATGTGTACAGGAGGGCACAAGTGCAGTGCTTTTCATTACAAAGTAAAGTTGTAAACGGAAACGCTAACCATTTTTGTACAGGATGCAGCAACATGACCTCCTTTTCAATGGGAAATCCCTTTGAGGAAAACAAAGTTATGTTGCTGCATCCTGTGTTTTGATGACAGCTAATTTTTTCAAGTTTCAGAGATAAAGAAAAGTAACTATTAATGAATTTATAACTAAAGAGGTACGTAATATTAGCAACAGATACCAGAGCCTATTCTGTGGTGTATGGTGAGGTAACCATGGATGGGCAATATACCAAGATGGATGACCATTACTTAAAGGGCGTAAAGCTCAATTAATCCCGTGGTTGCTTACTATCAGTAGTACATATGTATCTATGAAGGGTTATCCAGTTAAGGGAGCAAAGCATAATGCCCGCAGATCGTCATGTCACTGTCACAGAGATGGTTATGAATGTTATGACTACTTTGCGAAAAATCGACTACAAATTTTCAGATTCAGTATTGCTCGATCTAAGTAAATTTCTCAACTGGCATCGGATTTTGAATTGAAGAAAAATTGGCCATCTATAGGGAATTATTTTAAATATTTGAAATAACCAAATCACTTAATCTGACCTTGAATAGCCATGGGATGCCACTTAAGTGTGCGTATGAAATTCAGAGAAAAAGTATTATCTCTGATGGCTGCTCGTTTCAATGCAAGCAGATCAGAAGACGGTAATATTGCTGTGGGGCTGGGTTTACCACAGGATTTTCTCGAGACAAAAATAAGCAAGTTTTCTTTAACACGTTGCCTCCGATTGCCTGACCGGTGTAAATCTTCACTTTGTACATATTATTACTAGAAGGCACTGTAAAATTTACAGAACCTAACCTACGTGGCCCACATACGTACCACTTCGGAGTCAACGTGTTAAAAAAAGCGAGGGCAGACCACCAGCTTGGTCGACTGGTGAGCGAACCCGCTTGCGATGCAGGAAGACCCGGCTTCGAGAGGCGCAACCGCTGTGGTGTGTTTGTGCTTGACCATCGGCGGCTAGAATTACGGCATGGGACTTAGGTATCGACCCAAGAATGATCCAAACGGCTCGTTCCTAATGCCTCATTTTATATATTACATGACCCTTGTTCCTTCAAGGCCAACAAATACTAGGAATACTTTACCAGCAAGAAAGCCATGGTAATCATGTATTGGGTGTCAAATTTTCATAACCACGTGTCATAACTGAGCTGTGGTTTACTTGGCTCAATAAATAAAATTTTATTCAGTTTTGTATATTTCATGGACTGATTATGCTTCATTTACCAGTCTCACGCGCACACTTGTTTGCTAAAATTGAGTTTTTCCTGATTTAGCTAACCTAAATTGTAATCATTATCTTGCTTTGTTAATGAATTATATTGTGAGAATATTACCTAGTGAGCGAATCACTGATAGCGTGACGTTAGTAGAGTCACTCGGCTTTTATGGCATAAAAAGCAATAATTTGCCTGCCCTAATGGGTCTTGATCTCAGCCAGTGGTTCCCAACCTGTGGTACGCGTACCACTAGTGGTACACGAGGGCCTTTCTGGTGGTACCCGAACACTTTCGGTGTCATGAACAATTTTTATTTTGTGATATGATAACTATGGAAATAAAGTAATATCTGATCGAATTTAGTTTCTCTGGAACCAGGTGGTACGCAGTGATTGTACGGGACCTCCAAGTGGTACTTGATCACAAAAAGGTTGGGAACCACTGGTCTAAGCGCTGAATTTGACGTCGGTATGAGAAATGGCATCATAATTTCTGAACTTTAATGACTGTTCAATCTTGGTTTCAATTATTCCTTGCTTGCTTTAGAATCCTTTTTGTGCGATTTTCCAGCAAGCGGCTGAGCTATGCTTAGGAGCTTTGATACTTTAATTACGAGCTTTGATTAATGTGTTTTGTGGGTAAAATAATCGTATTGCCTCACTCGTTTTGTGTAAAAGAGAGCTGCTAAATAGGGATCGTTGTGAACTGCAGGCTCGTGAGTAATTAATTTGAATTAGTTAGTGTTAGACGCAGGAATTGAAGTTTTAATTCTTGTGGAGTATGAACCATTAAAAAATGATAAAATTTTAATATAATATATTTAACTGTATATTTTCCACGATGGTTAATTTACGATCGATAAGTATTTTTGTGATCTTTCTGCTAAAAAATAAACTTCTTCTAAGCTTTAGAATGTAAAGGGTGAATATATTGTTATACTAGTGGACGAAGGTTGTGTTCTATAACCACACTGCTGCAAGCTCAGGATATGGGTAATATAATGCTGCTAATATCACATAATCAGGTCATATGGTTCAAGAGAACACGCTGTCACTTCTCTTTGTGATGCGTACTTTATGCTCACAGGGATACCCTAGACTGCCGCTTTTACAAACTTTAAGGCGATCAATCGTTCTCTACTAAGTATAGTTGCATGTGATTCTTCTTTAATTTTGTAGATAATTTCTAATTTTGTCTTTGGAAGCTATCTGGTATTAAATTTGTCCATACATTTGTTATCCATTCATAAAATGTTGTTTTCGCTAGTGAAGCTTATCTTACTGCCTGTCCGTTTACGTTGCTTAACCCTTTCGATACTGACGGTACACATAAGTACCGCTCTAATTTTGTACATTTTTAGATGCAGAGTAACACGTGTGTCGGTGCAAACGCTGGTAGGGCAGTGCAAGCTACAGTTTGATCAGGACAATGCCGTGACCGTAAAACATCACAAAGTATCTTTTTTTTTAATTTGATGTTAAATATGCTGAAAAGGTTCTGGTATTTGCATCATGGTACCAAAAGGGTTAACCGTCTGGTTGTTGCAGTTTACGTTGCATAAGCGTTTGGTTGCTGCAGTTTACGTTACTAAACCGTCTGGTTGCTGCAGTTTACGTTACTAAACCGTCTGGTTGCTGCAGTTTATGTTACTAAAGCGTCTGGTTGCAGCAGTTTACGTTACTAAACCGTCTGGTTGCTGCAGTTTGCGTTGCTAAAGCGTCTGGTGCTGCAGTTTACGTTACTAAACCGTCTGGTTGCTGCAGTTTACGTTACTAAACCGTCTGGTTGCTGCAGTTTACGTTACTAAACCGTCTGGTTGCTGCAGTTTACCGAGAGAGTCGTTTCTTACCTTCAGCCACAGGCCCCGTGTAGCTTGTCTGTGGATGGTTCGCTGGACCTATCACAATTGATTTTATTGTTTCTTTGGTTAATTGCTCTCGCAATCCGGACACCGGTTTTTATCGACTATATTGAAATTGAAGTGATACGACAGAGAACGTAAACCATTTGTGCTTAGTATCCGTCAGTAATATTGAGGTCGTGTGTAAACTCTGAAGTTATGTTATTTATCTTGGTGCGTTGGCTGTTGAAAAAACAGTGTCTAGAACACATGATCTACGGCTGTTCTGATGCTGATATTTCTTTCTCCTAATGTTGTTATTGGCCTTAATTTTGTTGTTGTCGTGATGTCCTCATATATGTAATTTATCTTTATATCTCCTCGACGTTTTCTGATGACGCTTGTTGCTTTTACTACTGTGTGTACTGGATTCCTTTTCGAAATTTTCTGCCATTATTATTAATTTTAACAGTATGTTAGTACGTATACCATTAGAACAGGTTCTTTCTTGGGTTAACAGTGGAATGAAAACATTCATAATTTATTGTTTAATATGTCTGGGCAGTCCTCTTTCACACAACACTGCACCAGCATAACATGGTCAACAATTACTCCACTATATTCATGGAATGACCCGTACAAAGTGATTTCTCGAAACGGTAGAAATGTTGCAACACTGTGATTAAAAAGATTGCATTTAGTTTACGGCAATTGCGGTCTTCATTTTCAAGAATTTAATTCCCTTTGCGTACGACATGAACGCATCTCATTTGTTATCTCGAACATCTCGTATTTCATATTCAGTCGTCAGTGTTCGGTGTGTTGCAAGCTAAACTATTTCGCGTGAGTGCATTTATAATTTCTTTTTGCATACATACATCACTTAATTTATTGATGTTCGTGGCGCTTAACGGTTTACAATTTCCTTCGCGAGCTATTCCATAAATTTCTAGTCTTACATACAGGTGCTCTCTAGCACTTGATAATGTAACCCAGAAACTACGTTGAGTTGTTCGTGCGTGGAGACCAGCCACAATTTGTTAGGAAGTGACGTCACAGTCACTGATTTATTATCTTTACGTGACGTTAACAGCAATTTCACAGTTGATCCCCAGTTAGTATATGACTGTTTTGTTACTCCTCTATTGGTTTTGAAACTAGTAATTTCTCTCTGACTATTTTCTTAACAAAATTTATATTATGTGAACCTCTAAAACTCAAGAGAAATGACCAATCGCTCTTGAGCTCCGTTGCATTAGCTCAAAATACCACCGCACTGTTAAGAAGGAAGCAGAAATGGAAAGCAGCGTCCGAAGTAATTTGAATTATGCTCCGACCTTCTGCCATTAATGCCTGAACATCTGCGATTATATTGAGTAAACGCTACCTAAACTGCGCTTCTTGGAGGTGTGCACAGCCCTAATTTTTAAACGTAAAAGTACCCCTAACTTTTATTTTAAATCTTACTGAGTTTTTGGTTGATGCTAAACTTTAATTAATCGAGAAATTTGAAAATTGAGAAAAATAAATGACCGTAGAATAGGAATTTGTTCGCAACAGCATTTAGCGCTTCGACTTGGTGTGCGTCGTATATGAATAAGCTGGGGCTAAAATTTGGGGCTCCAGTAGAGCACAATGCGTCACTGTCTCTTCCAGGTCACGCTACGCAGTCACGGCAGGCCGCTGCAGCACGTGCGCCATCACGGCAGGTCGCTGTAGCACGTGCGCCATCACGGTAGGCCGCTGTAGCACGTGCGCCATCACGGTAGGCCGCTGCAGCACGTAAGCCATCACGGTAGGCCGCTGCAGGACGTGCGCCATCACGGTAGGCCGCTGCAGGACGTGCACCATCACTGCAGGCCGCTGCAGGACGTGGCCGGCTGCTGCAGGACGTCTGACGAGTTCCCGTAAATAACTGACTGACTTTAACGCTTTTCATGACCTGTATGAGCTTCGATGACTGCTGAGCTCCAACTCTAACGTTCTTGATGCCGCCATTGTACTGAAATCAACGCTGGACTAACACTTAAAGCTGAGCATTTTTCCTTTGTCTTGTCAGTATTTGGTGTCCCGGGTCACATCTGATGACCCAAAACACAGACAATTAGTAAACGTTGTTTTAAAAACTTTTTGGAGCGAATTTTAGGACCTTTTCTGTTAAATAATTTAAACATGAGACTACCTATATGTGTTACATGAAACTTTGTTGGTAATGGTATTTTTTAAAATTTCCTATGAAGGAAATCAAACCTATAAATTTTTTATAACGCATAAACGTATAGACTTAAAATCTTTTTTGCCAAAAAGACATTTATACGTTAGCGAAATAATTTCTACTCTTTTAGACCTGAATACTGCATGCGCCTATGCTCCCAAGTCGACTGCCTGTTCGAGGTTCTGGGAATAGATTCTATATTCTATGTACTTCCGGGCTTTACCTCCTAGGCAATGGTGTGGAAGTCCTCAGCTTGTGGACTGACTCAAACGCCGGCTTTGTTGTGTGGACTTGACACTGAGTCCAGGCCTGGTGTCTCTGTCACTCTAGTCCTAAGACCCTCTTTATTATACTTTATTTTGCTTTCTCATATTTCTTTCTTCCTATCATATTTAAATTCAGTATTCGCTTTCTTCTTTTACTTTCCTAATTTACTTTTTCACTATGTTTTTCTATTTTGCTTCTCCGTACTTACTCGTAATTTGAATTTTACGGCAAATAATATAGATATTAGTACGGCTTTTAATGTGTACGTTCACTGTCCGTAGTGAATTTTGTCTAGTTCATGAACATTACAAAAGTAATGCGATGTGGACGAATTTATGTGGGCTCCGACGTCTACCTCAAGAATTATTTCCCTTTCCTAATAACAATACGGAAAGTCTTTTAGCTTCTGCTTATTCCGTCGCTGGAGTTTCATTAGGAATAGGAAGCGTGAGAGCAACCCTTGTTCTTGTTAGCGCCTTGAGGATGTGGTGCGAGAAAAGCTTCCATTTTTGTAATGGTCAGTCGGGGTATGCTGAAGAAAAAAATATCTTTATTTTCACTACAGTGTCTGAGAACAAGGCAGCAGCCCCTTTTGTCTTTTGTTGTTCATTGTACTGGGGGCGAAGACGGAGCGCCCTTTTCCTGCGTAATTGAAGAAGAATGGCCTTCTCATGTGACAATTTGCCTCAAGTCTTCCCTAAGTTTTCGAGGTAATCAGAAGCGTTTCTCTATGGAGTTCAACCACGGTCCGCTACACAAGGTTCGTTTTCATTAATGCATTCATTGCGAATGCGGAAAAATCTTACCGCAAAATTCTATGCGCTGTAGACATTGAACCTATAGCTTAATTTTCTATGGGTCTGTGCACATTGATCTGTAGAAATAATTATGTTACGCCCAAATACATTAGCAAGAAGATAAAAAAAGTATATCAAAAGACTTATTACTCTATTTTAAAGCTAAGACATCAACAAAATATTTGAAATTTTGTTCCCTGATTATATTTTACTGATTCTTTTTATATTACACCTGTATTGGAAACTCATGCTTGCATTCAGAAGATATTTTAAGTACTCTCTCATTACTTATTTATATTTTATCTTGTCTTTACAAATCTTGAAGTTAAATCACTGCATGTTGATCAAAATTTAAAACAAAGTTTACCTTGAAATTCCTGTTTATGCCTAGTTTTTGTATGAAAGAATATTAAGATGATAACATAAAGATTTTGAATTAAATAGTTTCCTCTGCTAAATCCCAAAATGGTTGTTCAATACCCTTATTTCTTCTTGCAGTTAGGAGGACAGAGTTTTGATTTATCTTGCTAAGGAACAGAGCTCCTAGCTCTCTTGTGTTCGTTTCCGCTACATGTTTGCACTCCGTAGGCTCAGAATGAAGCTTCTGCGTCCAAGGTCGAGGGCTTCCACATACATTTGACGAATTTTATGTCTTTTTTTCCCTTTAAAAACTCCTCGGGTTATCTGTGTAAAAGTTGATCCGATTCAGTCAATAACTTAGAATTTGAAGTTTGCGTATAAAACACGCTATGACAGTCCAAAGAGATTGAGTAAGGCGACGAAATCCTGATTTAAAAGTTTGTGATCTCTAACTTTTTCAAAGATTTTCAAAGGGCTTTCTTTAGGTTGACATGGTTTCCACACGAATCTTCTACTAACTTTTTTGCAGTTCAAACCATGTGTGAATTGTGTGAGGCATGTCAGACAAATAACAAGATTTACATAACTGGCAGCACTTCTGCATCATTATTTCATATAATGAAACTGATGGAATAAATTCCGAGCATTAAATTATCAACGAGTATTTTCACATGCAAATTTGAACCATCAAAGCAACAAAAGCATCGACGGATAAATAATAATCGATGATGAGTTTTGGATAACATGACGGTTTGGCAACGTATGTATGTGTAGCTTCTCATAAATTTTAGTAACTAGATTCCAGAAGAATACGAAATTCTGACATCCATATGTCCATCAATATTCATGTAAGTTAGAAAATTTGTGTGATGCATCATGTAATTCGTTTTTATTTGCTCATTGCTTCTTCATTTTTTCCCGCTTAATTACGGTTTCATCAGTTTTTCTTGATTTCAAGTAGTTCAATGATGCTCAAAGTTAATTAGCTTTCCTATGAAGCCTACTGAGGATCTTGTTAGCTCCTGAATTAATTTAATATTGGAAAAATTCGGATGCTGCTCAAATACGCCGGATGAATTGAAATAGCAGCAATCAATTTTTTTGCGTGCAACAACTTTTTCGAATTAAAAAGCGTCCTCATTATAATTTTAGAAATATTTAAAAGTGTTTTTCATTGTTCTGTCAAGTTTTTTATATAAATTTTCATTACTTTTCTGGAGTTTTTCTCAATAGCCAAGCCCCAGATCAATCATTCTATCCTATTTACATTTACCAGTGAGATCGTTTGAGTTACGGCGAGGTCCCCACGAGGCTGCATCATTTTTGTGCTCCTATAGACCGTTTTTGTTGACCTTGAGTGGAATAAAATTACATTGATTTAGAAAAGCCTGTTATAAAATTTTTATGTAGAATTGTGTAAAATTGCAACATTCTAAAGCTCTACTACATTAAGGTTATAACGTTAAAATGAGTCATACTGGATCACTTGCAGACACAAAGTCCATTGCGTATGAACTTTCGAAATGCAGTCGTACTTTACAATTGAATTAATGGGAATTAATAGTAATTAGCGTGCAATTATCGAAAAATTAAATTCAGTCTAAAATTTACGTCAAACTTCCTGCCTTGAATTGTTGAAGCTGACATTCCTGCATTTTAAACTGTGCAGTTGCAGGGCGCTGCAACTGGACAGCGTGTCCTGCACTGTTGGTTCTTATTTTTGATGTGATGAACAGAACAAATTTCTCTCGTGCTGATATTGATAAAACTTGTTTTACTTCATTCGTTTTTTTTAGATTTAAGAATGTTATTTCAATGGAACATTTTCTTCTTGCATTTTTTCATAAATAGCTCTCAAGTTTGTTAGATTGTCATTTTTCTTTTTATTTTCTTTTTGAATTATTTCAGCTACTCGTATTTTGTTATTTTATTGCTACCCCACCTTGATCTGTGCGTTTTAATCGAAAACAATTCACGAGACTGAAGTCCTTTGAGCCGAGATGCAAAGACTCAGTTCGAAACCTAAATGCTAGCAGTAGGTGTTGTGTAACAAGTTACTGTTTCCAAGTTGTGGAAAGTGAATCTCGATTTTAGTTTCTCTGGTGTTTCTGTGCTGCACTCGTCAGGGTTTTGAAGATAATTGACCATGCAATCATCACTAAAATAGCTATTTTAACAATAATTTACGTTACGCGTTAGTCGCTGTAAAAACTCGTCTTGTATACATTTATTGAATAGTGTACCGCAAAGGTGTTTTGAGGAGAAAATTATAGGCCAGTATTGACGGCCAGTTTACTTTTTAAGAGAATGTGGTTGTCCATCAAGTTTGTGACATGAACTGTTTGCGATGTGCAAATATGTTGCCTGTGATTGTTGTGTGCTTTCCCCATCATGATATTTCAACAATGTGTCGAGCGTGAATGAGATCAGAAATATTTTCAGAAAATATTTTCTGTTTGCTTTTCAAGTGTTGTCTTATACACTATTTGTGTAGCTTGTAACTCGAGTTGTTCAGTGGACACTATGATTGGAGTTTGATTTTTGTACAATTTGTAACTTGTCTAGTATAGTGGATAGCATGATGGGTCTCTAGTCTTCGTGTGCCTTGTAGCTAGTGTTATGCAGTCGACACTATGGTGAGTCCCTATTCTTTTCTAGGAGCGTCTGAAAGGAGCATAATAACTGTTTACGTTTTAGTTCATTTCATTGTCGTGCCAAAGTTGTTCGCCTCAAAAACTTTGCCATATTTTGCTTAGGTTAATGCAATGATGTTAGTATTATTAATATGATATATTGTAAAAGATGAATGAAGAATAGGTTTTACACCTATTTATGGGATAAACTTCGTGTACATTTAGAACGATACTAGGACATCTAAGTACAGTACAAAAAAGAAGTCATTTGATACGGGGACGGAATATTGCTGAGAGTAAACTCTAGATAGCAAGGCTGTTAACGCTCATTCTGAGTTTGAAGATGATTTGTGATAAATTTGGGGCGACGAGTTCAGTCGGTGACACTGAATAGGCTTGTCACCACTGACTGAAGTGGTACATATACATAGAGAGACTAGAGCAGGAGAGTTTTCGCTTCCTGTGAAAAATCTCCTTTTTTGCAGTATATTGATGATTTTGCATTTTGAGGAGTTTATTTCAACAACATGTGTTTATTTATCAGAAGTCACTGCGGGGAAAAAATTAAATAGTCGTATGCGATGACTATTAAATCCTTTTCCCGCAGTGACTTATGATAAAAAACACATGTTGTTGAAAAAAATTCCTCAAAATGCAAGATCATCAATATACTGCAAAAAATGAGATTTTTCACAGGAAGCGAAAACTCTCCTGCTCTAGTCTCTCTTTATGTACCACTTCAGTCAGTGGTGACAAGCCTATTCAGCGTCACCGACTGAACTCATCGCCTCAAATTCCATCACATACGATGCAATTGCATCCCGATTACTCATGAGACTAGACGTGATCAGCAATGCTGTGGTATAAGATGCGTATATTTTACACTTGGTGTAACAAAAATTGTTTTGACGTTTGAGTATGTATGTGAGTATGGTATCTTTGCGCTTGAGATTCTTGCACAATAAATTTTCAAGTATCCAACTATGACGTCATTAAAGTTAAAGGTACTCTATTGCTTCTAAACACCGGTTAACTTTCTATCTGTGTATGTTTTATGATTTTTGTATCAAGCATGTGTTTGTATTCATGTCCCTGAATGTTATAAAATCCTGTTGTAAACACTGAGTAAATTTGTAGGGTTTATTTGAAAATGAAATCGGTGATTTCCTGAAAAGTTCCAGAATGCACTTCGAAAATTGTACTTGGTTAAATGAAATGGTCAGTGGGAAATCTTGGATAGATTTTTGTAATATTTTTCTTTTCTTTTAATCTTAAACCCCCCTCTGCTGTCTTTTCTTATAAAACAATTGTATTTTTTTCATTTTAGCTCAAAATTGAAAGGTGTTTCGTTAGTTTAGAGGCCTTGTTCTCGCTGCGTGTTTTTAATTTCAGGCGAACACTCGTTGTTAGAATTCACAAAGAAAAAGTCATGAGATGGCTGGGCTAATTAAAGCTTTGTACATTTTGTTGAGCATAGCTGTAATTGAGCTGCTTTGACACAGTCGGTGATGTGAAAGAATATTTTACCGGCACACTTTTCAAAGAAGTGTACTGAGGACGGTTGTCCTTTTAACCATGTAGGATTTTAGCTTTACTCAAAGTATGCTATTAGTTTCTGTTGCTGTCGGAGAATGGATACTGATAATATAAGCGTTTTTTGGTGGTAACGAAAGCAACTCACCGCAGAATTAACAAAACTTGTCTCAGGAAGCTTTTAAATATTTACTTTTTAGTTCTGTAGATCTTATTTTTTATTATCGATGCAACAGGTGACTACTTTATTTCTCAATTTTTCGTTTTGTTGACATGTTCGTAGCTATAAATCGTAAGTATCACTATTATAATGACATAAATATCAATAATTTTAACACGCCAATGAGATTATGTCGTTACATAAGTTCAACTCTGTGTCAAATAGCACTATGTTAAACATTATGGATCACAAGCAGTCACTTCGATCAATCGTACGACCAAAGAGCGTATGAACATCTCGTACTAAACGAGATAATTACCGCAGAATGTGCTGTCAGCAACTGTACAGGCTGCACATAGTTGAAGCAATATAGACACATCTGTAACCATATACAAAGAGGTTATTCTTCAAAGTAATAGGCATTTATGTACACCAGAAATGACTTAATGGTGGAGTACTTAGAATAGAATAGAATAGAATGAGGCTATAGGAACCTTCTCGCCCATTCTTGGGTCGGATAATTACTTCGATAATTATTCGGTTGTTTTACCCAAGTCCCATGCCGTATTTCTAGTCGCGTCAACCATGTCGGCAGCGGGATTCGAACCCGGGTCTTCCCGCTCGCAAGCAGATTCGCTCACCAGTCGACCAAGCTGGTGATGCCAAAAGGCATCAACTTTTAGCCAAAAGGTTCAGTTTTTCGTTTTTTCGCCAAGAAATGCTGCACCATCGTCAGCTCCCGGCTATTGATCCATTTTTTTCATTGTTTCTGCCGTCTGCACAATTAAATATCTCGAATGAAAGACCCTGCATTTTTGAGATCGGATCAAAAATGAACTGACGCTCTTCGTGGACTATGAAAATAAGAAGACTACAGAAAAAGCATTAGAAAGCAAGTGGATTGGTAGATAGAGATTCCTGACTTAGGTGAAGATTATCTGAAAGATTAAGATTTTAACTAGTCTTTGGTTTATATTCATCTTATATTTACCTTGAAATACAAGTAACAAGGTACTCTGGTAACTTGTATTTCACAAGTGCAGGATGTTGTTGCCACGGAGTTTTGACTAACTTCATGGCTTCACCAAGTTAAAAACAGAACTAAAACCTCGTGAACGTGTAATGGCTCTTTCCAGACCGGGGTAAAAGTTCGCGTGAAGAGATTCATTAAGATTTTTGTCTTCCGTGTGTTTTTAGTTGAACGCATTAACATTCAACGTCGCTGACATAGGCAGGAGTGCGATTTTACCTGTGACTCATGCGCGCAAGATACTCTTGTCTTTATTGAAGTAGAAGTTAATATTGTCCTTTTAATGCTTTCAGCACGAAAAACTTGCGACACAATTTTTTTCTGTATTTCTGTACCTTTTTAATGGGTACGGGGTTTAATATTTAATATTAGTAATTTTTTGTATTTATATATATATATATATATATATATATATATATATATATATATATATATATATATATATATATATATATATATATATATATATATATATATATATATATCAATAAATTGATGTTTAGTTTCATGAGGCATACTTACTGCATTTAAACAGCTAAAAGTATCATACTTTCGCATTTGTTAATTCTTAATGTTTTTGCGAACATTGTTTTGAATATCTGTTAAGTAACGAAAACTATTTCTCACGTTCTGTGGAACGCATTCACGTTATTTAGGCGTAAAGGGAGTATAAAGTGGCACCGGCCAGTTTACTTTTAAAGGCTTAAGGCTCTTTCAGGCTTTTAGCACCTCTTCTTCAGTCTAAAGGCTGCTAAATTTTCGCGCTCCAGTTTTCGAAGGGGCGAACGGGCGCCAAACTGCGGTTTGTGAACTCTGTGTTGCCTGTGCTCCTTCATCGCATTCTGCATACACGGCTCATCGTTCACCAGAGATTTAATGAACGTCATGATATGCATACATGTATATATTATAATGTGGCTAGTACAATATTTGTCGCTGTTGAATGCCAAATTACATCTTGTCTTAAATAATTAGTGCCATGTTCTGGTTTTGACCAGTGAATGAGCTTTTCATTGTTTCTTTACGTATATATCCACCTTGTGTTGATTTTGTTAAATGCGACGCGAGTAGAATCGTTTAGATCTTCTTTCTGATGTTAAAGAGAATCATTGTTTTCGAAATGGCAATCTGTTGTGCCAGTTCAGAACTACGGACAAAATTGGTTTTAATTGTTTTCTGTTCGTCTTTAATAATTGCTGTTGCAATATTTCTCCTTCAATAAAATAACTCATAGAAAATGAATTGTATATTGTATGAATACGAATGTACACGTAAAATTTTTAGTAATAGCAAGTAAGGATAGAGTAAGGTAGTTGAAATTCATGGTTTTAATATCAAGATTGGTTTAATAGGTAAAATACAAAGAAAATACAATGGAATAAATTTTACGTATTCTGCAAGGTTTACAAAACTAATTTTAAGTTATATCATTTGATAATTCATGAGGTCCTGCAGGGTGTTTTGCTGGATGTCACGTGTGTAAGAAAGAATGACTCGCAGTATATCATACCAATGACGAATAAAAAATCTAACTTTTTTACCCCATTTTTTGCGGTATCTTGAATTCCTGCTGAGGTGCTGGGGGCTCTTGAGTTGATAAAATTCATGAAGTTCACTAAAATAATAATTTACTCTTTTTAAATTTGTGTTGAAATTGCACTTGAAGTGAAGAGATTATAAAAGATGCCGTGGGCAATGCGTTTTCACTGGCGTTGTTATTAATAAGATCATTTTAAATAACATCCTGAAATAAGATGAAATAATTGTTGGTGAAAATAAGACGATACACAAAATAATACCACGATGTAGTAATTAAGAAATTGTTATTTGTTGCACTATTCTCACTTCCTATGTTGTTTTACTGATGTGTGAGGGGAGTTGTGCGTAATTCATTTGCCTTCAGGAAAAAATGGAGTGTCATTTATAAGGATTTGAAACTTCTGGCAGCAAAATTGCAGAAAGTAAGTAGTCAACTAGGGTGAGAATTGTTTCACAAATAAATGCTGGAAGATAGCTCGTCATTCAAAGGTATGCAATACAGTTGCTACTGTGCATTTCATCATTGCCAAAGTTTCCCAAGCAATTAAAACGTTACCAGTCAAAAATACGCTGCCAAACTAGTATACCTGTCAGCAAAGAATACCTTGTCAGTAAAGAATACCTTGTCAGCAAAGAATACGTTGTCAGCAAAGAATACGTTGTCAGTAAAGAATACCTTGTCAGTAAAGAATACCTTGTCAGCAAAGAATACCTTGTCAGCAAAGAATACCTTGTCAGCAAAGAATACCTTGTCAGCAAAGAATACCTTGTCAGCAAAGAATACCTTGTCAGCAAAGAATACCTTGTCAGCAAAGAATACCTTGTCAGCAAAGAATACCTTGTCAGCAAAGAATACCTCGTTAGCAAAGAATACTTTGTCAGCGAAGAAAATTTTTAACTAAAGTTCCTCTCCAGGATGAAGCAGCGAACTCATGCGGTCTTTAGAATACTCGTCTCTGCATTACAAATAACATGCACAGAAATAATTCACCTAGAGACTAGTTTTCTGTATAAAAACATCACAACACTCGCAACAATGCGAAGATCGCTGTTGTCTATTAACTTCAAGAAAAATGTTAGGTAAATGAATCTTTTCTCTCGGGAGAGTGCTCATTACATGATGTCATCTATGCCTTGTGTCGTGCGGAGACATCATGCTTGTGTTTTGCCTAGAAAAATTTACTTGTTTTGCTCTTCGTAATAATAAACATGAAATAATGCATAATTTAAAATAGACCGCTATCTAGGCTAGTATGCATGATATAAGCCTGAATAGAGAGTGTGATGTGTGTACTTGTAACAAATAGTGTGCATGTATTTAAACCTGAGTAAAAAGTGCGCACTTTGATGCAGCACAGAGAGGTTTGTTTTAGTTTAGTATAATAAAACACGTTGCAGCAACTATACTTGAAATAAGGCCAATGTAAATATTGCAACTGCGTGTGTCTTAGTTTTTTCTACTTTCTGTTCTGTTTAAAATTTTGATTTCATGTCTCATGAATTTTATTATGTAAAGTTCATTACGTTTTAAGAACGATTAGTTGATTTCTGCGTACGAATCTGGTACCTGAGCGATTTTTTCACGATTTGCCTCGTGTTTTTGTCTAATTTTTAGACCTCGGAAAAATTGCCTTGAACAATCAAAGAAGAGCTATAAATCTTTTTACCGTTAAATGACGCTATTGAAAGTTTGTTGTTTTTCGATCAATTGGTCAAATGATGATTGATTGTTCCATCAATTTCTCTTTGCACATTTGACACAACCCATGATTCAAAATGTAAGCTCAATGGAAACCTAAACTGCACGTTCACCGAGTCTTAAATCGAATTCATGAAATTTATAACGATGCACTGCGAGTGTTCTTGAGAGTAGTGCATCTGAAGCATTGAGTGGTTCATTAAACAAATAGGTTCTTAGTTAAAAGTTTTATTATGATTGATGCTTGGGACTTCATCGAAGTTGGCATTCTGTTTCATTCACGTGGCCAGATGAAGCATTCCGTTGCCATTCTTGATTGAGTAGGTAAAACATTAATTATATTTGTTCCCTGTATCAATTGAACAAATGCATGTTTTCCTTAGTTGTATTTACTGTTTTGTGAAGAAATCCTCATGTATCCCTGGTTACTTAATTACTGTTTTGTTGTCTCAATCCTTAATAGTGGTATTTTATTCAGGTGTGCAGTGCTTGATATACTGTGTAGCAAACAACCGCATCCCTACAGTTAATGTGCGAATGTTTTATATGAGCGTTCAAACTGAGTTATACTAGACACTTATTTGACTTGTGTGTGTGTGTGTGTGTGTGTGTAGAATCTGAAACATTTCGTTAAACTTCATAATTCGTAGAAGAGCATATTAAAAGTCAAAATGCGTTGAATATCTATGTTTCATTATTTAGATGAGAATGTTTGCGTGCGTTTTTGCAGGTTTAATATGAGGCTTTATTGCGAATTTGACAGGTGGACACTTAGAGAACATTCTGCCTGAAGCATAATTAAATTTTTTCTTTAAATCTTGCGCAATTGATAGCTCTTCTTGTTGAATTTAGAAAACTTTGTAAAGTAAGTTTTCCGACTACTCATAAGGGTAAGATGCTTTGAAGTACGGCTCGCCCGTTTTGAAACAATTCAAACGAGAAGTCGGGGCCAGTTGTTAGAGATTTTTAATTCAAAGGTACAAGTACACTGACGTTGAAACCTCGCTACAGTAGACTCCTGTAACGGTCTGTAGGCGCTCGTCAGCCTCTATGCCGACATGTTAGGGCAAGATCTTTACAAGTTCTGCGTTTCACTCTGGAAAATGCGTCCTTGATTTCAGTCCAAGTTTCAACTTCAATGACACTTCCGTCAAAGCAGTGCGACTTAGTTAGGGTCTTTTGTTTGAGGTATTTCGCCGTCATGACAAAGCCCCGAGTTCAAGGTTTGTTGAATGTGCTGCGTTTTGTTGAGAAAAGTAAACGTATGACCCTCATAAGAGGTAAAATAATACGAGCTATTCTGTCATTGCATAAAGGTTTCATATATGCTATATCTTTCGAGAAATTCATGAGTGTAGTTTCTGTACAGTGGATAATGAATTATGCATAATCGGATTATTGGAAAGTTTTTGTGAAATGTTCATCAGGTTCCCAGGTGTCGCATCGGTGATGTGCCAATGGCGTGTCCACTTTTTCCTCACCCTGTAACTCTAATGATTCACTGATGAGATTCCAGCAGCTCATGTGTCATGAAGTATAAAAAGCCGTTCAATTTCACTTTCGTAGTTCGGTATATCTGCGTTTTGCCTCTAATTATAAGCGGTTTTATTACTTTCAATGTGCTACTTCACAAAAATGCTTTTGTGATATGGAATTTATTTTATATTCATGAAATGGGTTGGCCTGAAAAAATTATGGGTGACATCAATATTATGACATTAAAATTTAGTGAAAATAGCAACGAGTACCAAAGACACCTGCGTGAAGACAAACGCTGATAATGATGCTGTAATGAGTCTAAAGTTTTCATTTTTAACGAAGGAATAATTGTAGGCTTACATCTGACGAGCTATTCTGGCCGAGAAGTGTCTGGATGAAAAGTAGGACTTCTAGCTAAATCAAGGAGAATTACTGCTAGTTTTAAAATTTTTATGGCAGACATTCTTTAAAACAATAATATACAACAAACAAAAAGATGTTCATCAGCAAGTTTTTTTTAAGTGAGAACCACAAGAAAATTTCTCGTACCTTGTACGAAAAATTGAAGGAAAGGAGCCTGACAAGTTATGTAGTTACAAGAAAGTTTCTGGTGAGTGAAGCAAGTTGATTAAATTTTTAAAAGAATATCAGGACCATTTTTGTGTGATCTGTTTATAAGGGTACGTTGTGGAATGAGAATAGATGAGAAAACACAAGTGAATTTCAATACTCATAAAATGCACTGAAGATTGTCTTTTACAGTTGTTTGGGTGACCTAGTACTGCTCTAGGATAGTAGGATTCCAGAGCTTCACTCGAGAGGAGTGTGGACAGCGCGTATTTTTTGTTAGTGTGCGTTTTGGAGTTAGCGCGCCGAACATCCTCACCTACAATATTAACACGTTTGCTGCGATGCGACCCACCGGTGGGTCACTTAGGTTAGGTTCTGTAATTTTTTCAGATCCTTCTAGTGACTATGCGTACAAAGTGAAGTTTTACACCAATCAGGCAATCGCAACAAACGTGTTAAATTAGATTGAAGTCTGAATAGCTCACTCCACAACTCTCGTTACAGAAGCATCTTTTGTGATTAGTTTTGTACTTCGGCAGACCTGTTTTTTTCTTTTGTATCGATCAGTGCAGACAAGGCCGAGCAGGAGGGTTTCCGATGTTTTGTTTGTCTTCTTACTTCAATTTTTTCGCTCCGTTTATAGGCCTCTTTCAGCTGTTAGGCCATTCTGAAGACGGATACGCTGATTGAAGCACATTGCGATAATCTTCTAATTCTACCGTAACTAATACTTTTATTTATGTTTCACAGTGATGATAATCACGCTGTTATCCTTCGAGCGATATTTACTTTGATTTATTGTCGAATAAAACCTAATTTTTCTTTAGTTCTGTGTATGATTTTGTTGAAGTGCCTGAGTGGTTGTTTGTTGCTAATGATGGGATAAACGGCCAATTTTGAAACGTTGATGGCTATCGACTGCAACGAACTCATATTGAGAATCCTGCTAAAGCAACATTTTTATTATGTGTTAACTAAGTTATAATATTTTATTTTCATTGCTAGCCTTACTGTTTCAACTGTTGCGTTGTAGGCCTCAAAAATTTGTGTTTACAATTTCATAAATAATATTAGATGCATCCTAATTTCTTATTCTGTACAACTTTGGTGCAATAGTGCTTCTAGCCTTCATCTTGTTCTGAAGTGCGTAGTCATTCAGGGTGAACAATTTATCTGTGGTTTTGAGGAGAAAAGCTTTATTGTTATGGAAGTTTTTGTTCTTTTATGACGATATGAGTTTATTTTCCACTGTTAGTTATTGATTCTGTGGCGGTTATGTACGACTGCAGCTATCTGCACATTCTGTGTGTGCCTTTAATGTGCTCAATGTACCTTTGTGGGCGAGGGTACTGGCTTGCACAGCGCTTTATTGCTCCGATCCGATGTCTTTTTATGAACGTTTCTATGAGCCCTGCTCCTTGATACATGCCTTTTTTTATTTTCTACTTTTTTGCATGTAAAAACTTGTTGCTCCCTTTTGCTTTTGAGCACTTTCCTTATAGTAAGCGTGCTGCATTTTCGTTATCATCAGCCGTCGTGTATTTATTTATCTAGGTATATAATATACAATGTATATCCTCTCTCTCTCTCTATTCGTATGTGTCCGTCCCATTACTTCTTATCTATTACTGGAGAAAAATTATCAAACTGAAATCAGAACGGGTGTACATGTATTCTAAGCATTGTATTGTGAATATAAAATGGGCCGGATTACTATAAAATACGCCATTTTTTCCTGTTATTAACCTTCTTTTCCAACATGGCCATGTAATCGGTAAATAAGATACAGAATAGAAGTTCTGTACAAAATCATGAAAAATATTCAGGTCTGACAGTACCACGGGTAAAACTGAGAAATGTATTTATATCGATCCTTAATTTTATCACTTTTAAACCGTGGAATTTCCACTGGTACTATCTAGACCATGTTACCGGTAGATAAGTTACAAAATGGAAGTTCTGTATATATTTATGAAAAATATTCATTTAAAATACAATAATTTATCGAAAATCTTCTATGCATTCATCCTTATAAAAATTTCAAATTAGTCTAACCTAAACCGTGGAATATCCATGGAAGCTCTCTAGTAAATAAATACACTATATTTCCTGCCACCTTCAATGTCAAATTAAATAGGGGATATTAAAATCAAACAAGCCATTAAGTAGGAGCTAAAAAGAAGGGTTAATCTTACACTAAAAATTGACTCCTCAATGGGAAGGGTTTACTCATATCTTAAGTATTGTATTGTCGGCACCAAAGGTGCCGGATTACCATAAAACGGTTATTTTTTTGATATTAGCCATTTTTCTTTTTAAAGTGGAAATTCCTTCGGAAAGATAGCGTCTATTCGAAAATAAAAGAAAGAAATTCGTTTTAAATGAGGAAAAATTTCTCGTGTACATGTATAGTAATAAAATGCATGTATTTCAATTTCAAAAGTCTCTCCCATTCAAACGAGCCTGTAAATATATCTGTAGTAAATGTTTTCTCTGCTGTTGAAGTAATGAAGGTATGAAGTCAGTTCGAAGTGCTGGTTTCTTCAGCTGTTTTACGTCGTTAAGGTCATGATGAGAAATTTTCCTTGCTATGTTAATGGATAGTACGCAGGTCAACGGAAATACTCGTATTCAAATACCTCGTCATGCAATGTGTCTTTGTGTTTTGATTTACATAAAATTGTGATGAGGAAACTCCGTAATCTCGCTGCGTGACAGTGTTATATCGGTAATTATTTCTTATGAATGATGTATGACTTGTGTGTGACTTGTGTGACTTGTGTGACTTGTTTTGTATATGACGTACGACTTATGTGTGACGTGGGATTTGTGTGTGGCGTGACTTTTGTGTGACGTGACTTGTGTGTGACGTGTGACTTGTGTGTGACGTGTGACTTGTGTGTGACGTGTGACTTGTGTGTGACGTGTGACTCGTGTGTGACGTGTGACTCGTGTGTGACGTGTGACTCGTGTGTGACGTATTACTGCCCAGCTCACGTGACTTAACTCATGTCTTGTAGGCCTGCCACTCAGAGGTTTGTCTGCAGTCTCTCTTATGTGAGTTGAAGTCTACTGCAGGGACTGATCAATAGACTTGAAAGAAAAAGTTCTGGACGAACTTTCTTGATCCCTGGTAAAATCTTCAAAGGAACAGATAGCAGAACTGGAGGCTCTATCACGGGACGGTAGTTAAAGAATAGGTTGTTTGAACTTCCATGGGCGGAGGCTCTGTGGTCTGCGTAGTTTGTCAAGTAGAATTGTGGATGAAAGTTGAAAACATTTATTATTAGTGAATTGTATTTCCTGAAAACTATTTCCAATTATTTTAACGGTAGCTTTTGTACTTGTGTGATGGCATGCTTTACCATCGATTGACTAAATCCTTACTTAAAAATAGCTTGTCCCATAATTTTTTACAGTCATTTCTATCCATATATGACGTATACGCTTTTTCCTTTCGTTCTGTTGCTATTTTTTCTCACTATGATTTTTCCCTGTAAATATATAGTTGAATTCCATTCTCAGCCTGTCATTTGCCCCTGCATTCATGTCCTGAACGGGTCACTACTAATCGTACTTAAATGGATCTGTTATGGATGTAGGAGTAACTGTCCAACTCTCCTGTTCTTATTTCCTTGACTTATGTTTGAGTGAACGGTTGAGGTTTCTCTAACCTTGTCTTCTGAGCGATCACTTCCAATAACCTCCCAGTTAACGCGTTCCGTGTGTGAGGATATTCCTGAATCTGTGCTAAAACATCTCTACGAGAGATGCATTTGAAATATTTATTGACACAATCAATGTTGATATTTTGCATTCTCTTACGTTTATCTAGCCAAATTTCTTTCCATTCCGTGCCACTGACACGTTGTACGAACGTCTATATGATCACTAAAATTCATAGCAAAATTACCTTCCTTCTTCCGGTACTTATTCGTTACCTTCCTCACATTTTAATCTTTTGCAGCTTCAAAGTACTTTGACGGTCGTATCATCTATCAAAATGATGGCGTAACCAGTCTTTTCAGCGATACTTATGTAGTCTCTCGTCAATCTATTACGGAGATTCTACCGCATTTCATGTAGCTAGTGCTTTTACAGAAGATTTTCTCACCAGAGTACCTGTAAAGTTTTGCGTTCTTTAAGAGAGGGTGTTTGTAAACGTTTTGCATCAGCCAACGTGCGCTTATCAATTCCATCAGCTTGGCTGACGTGGTAAAAATTTGGTAGAAACTTTCTTAAACTTCTTTATGCCTGTGATATTATAAAGCAACAAGCGCAGCATAACTTTCACTGAGAGTTTCTCAGAGCGGACATACCACTCTGGAATGCCTGGTCTAGCAACTGTGCGTAGTTCCTCTGAAACTGCTGCTTTAAAACAAGCCTCAACGTTGCTTTTTTATGAAATAGTTTGCTGAGCTCAGGCAATGTCGTCACTTCTCCAAGTACTATGATCCCTTGAAGCTTTTTTTGTCCCATGGAGTCGCGTGTTTAATGCTGTCTATCCGGGTCGCTCAGTCGATATATTTTAAAGTTTAACTAACTTGCCTAGTGCGGAGACTCAACTCGCGTATTTTTGAATCCGCTATGCGTTGTTTTTGTCCTCCAAGACACCGATAATACTGGAAGCCTGATGCTTTTCCACAGCTTCTCACTGGGTGCGTGAGCCTGGAAAGCAAAACAGCTCAACAATTTGCGCTCAAATACAGCATCAATCCCAGCGACGATTCAAAAACAAGTTTACTGTCACATGTGTTTTACTCGTCGTGTCTCTTCAATTTATTGATCAAATTATTTTCTCTTTGGTGACACGTACTGTAAGTGTACATTCTACGCAGAGTAGAATGACGTTCGTATCCTTTTTCAGTATAAACACACGTTTACCGCTCGATACAATTATATCAAAATTTCACTTACTAAATTTCAATTCCTATTTTCAGTTGCTATTGATCTTCAATAGTATTTTTGCTTCAGATTTTGAGCTCAGGCATGCATAATCATTGCATTTGTATTATCGTGTTTCAATATTTGACCATATATTGATGAAATTAATCATTGAGTGTTTCGATTGCAGCTATTCCGAGCTGCTTGAAAAAATATGCTAACGTGAAAAAATTCGAAGTCAAGTTAAATCGTTTTAGAAAGGCCATGTCTTGCCGTAGGACGAGAATATCTCATTTGTTCTTTAGTTGTCACGGAGTGAGCAGCGGTAACCTTGCGTGCGGGTCTATTTTAGGTCATAAATAGTGTCTCTTCAGTTGATTTACGCATTATTGTTCAACTACTTTTACTTTCCATATTAGGTAGACAAAAAAATGTGCTAAATCACTACCTTATAACTTCAACTCATTGTCGTTGCAGTGTCCAGGGTTTTAGAGAAGTCTGTCGCATCTTACACCTGCTTATAGCATTTCAGCCCCGACGTCCAGAACTAAAGTTTTTATCTCAATTGGTGCCTTCTCAGAAAAGCTTCCTGTGAAAGTTCAGCTCTTGATATTAGAATATGATTTAAATTCGTAGATTTCAACTCAAATTTTAAGTTTAGGGTGAGCTACATACGCTTCACCTAGGGCCTAACCAAGACTGAGTGCGGATTGTGTGGAGATAATTGTATGGATGTGTGGTGTGTGTTTTTGAGCCCAGTGAGAGGGTTTTATAATAACCATCGTTTGTCTGCACTCCTTGCTCTTGTTTCGTTCAAAATTAAATAATTTTTTTTAACATCAAGTAATGCTTTCATGAAAACTTAATGGTTTATTTAGAGCCGTCTATTGAATTCTTTTATTGTGTTGAATGTTGTCTCTGAGATTTAATTCAGATTAAAAAGTTTCAATGTCTCATGAATAAACTAACACTAATTATCATTAATAGCTCTTAAGTGAAAAGTTTGCATTACTGAAAGAGCGACGGATTTTTTCTCCATACACTAGGACTAGTACGAACGATTGCATAGGAAACATTTTTGAGCTGTTACTAATTTAACTACATAAACAGCAGTAATCCTTGTTCGATACACTATTTGTTTTTTCATGCCACAATCTTTCTTTGGAAATATTGTTACGATAATTTATATTCAACTCAAGAACTGCGTTAATAGTGCACGTGTGGTTTTTATATACAAATTATACATAACCACCATATATTTTACAGCATAATGTGGGTTTTCATTAACTGCCGTAATTTTGGAGTCTTACTTGACTGACAGTCTCCGCAATATTCCTCGTCATGAAGGCCACATACCTCTGCCTCGGATCTGGTACACAACTTCCTTACTGTTCTTCCAGTAATAACGTCTTCCTCGTACGCAGCAAACGATTTTCTGGTAAGTACAGTTTCATTTCTGTGACAATGGCAAATCACTCACTGCAACTGTACATCATGATTTGCCATAATTCATCAAAACATGAACGTTAAAAAATTTACGATACTGTTGTCTCAGAAATTGATTTTATCCCTTCTAAATTAGGGAAAATATGTTCTTCGCTTCAAGCAAAGTCTCGGTCAAATTGTTATTATTTCCGACTTTTTTCCTCTTACTTTTTTAGTTGAAAAATGAACGCATTTTCTGGACAGCCCAATGCAATAGCCACGTGATAAAAATTCAGTGGTGGATGATTTTTCCACTCTGAAGATAATGCGTGTGTTCTGGAACGTTTTTCAATCACCATTCTTGTGCATGGAAGCACAAATGGATTTCCAGCACGAGCTGCTATTTGCTTTCTACAGAGGGCGGCAGCTCGGGCGAGCGATTGACGCTTTTTCTATAGCAGTAATTCGGTGGTTTGCATTTTTAGAGCTCGTATCGTATTGTCAAGTATTTGAGAGTCAAATTTTTTGGGGAATAAAATACTGAGGAAATGTATTTCCTGTTATTTGCTCTCTCATTTTGCCACTTTACACTGAGAGTGATGGTCATGAGACAGGAGTGAATTACTTACAAAATGAAAGGCTTTCAATTCTCTAGCTCCTCTAACCACTGACTGATCACATACGCTCTCCAAGCTCAATTTCCTTTACGGTATCTTCATTCTTCTTGCGGGGTTGAACGCTGTAAAAGTTAGAGAACTGCCAGCAATACGCGTGCCGTCGTGACAAGCATACTACAAGGGTACTGTTTTAAACCGTTCAGTACATTATCTGAATTTTAGATACATTTTGGTGTAATCTTCGACGGACGTCAAAAAAGAAACTGGCTATTCCGCAGTGAGATGAGGGAGTCGGTGCAACTAGTGCCCATGCTAGTCTATTTGTAGCTGAACTCGGAATTGTCATCGTCTGATGTAAGGTTAACACCTCTATTGTAATGAATTTTCAAACCATGATTACATTTTTGTTTTTTCTGTTATTCAGAGTAACTGACGTATAGCTCAACTTGTCTAGCGCTACTTTAAAGCGATCAATATCACTAATAAAGATATTCTTTAATTCTTTCGGGTGGTAAAACCTAACATAAATAACCAGTTTCGTCTATTAACTGCGTCAAGAACGTGCAGCATTTCATAACAGGCAGCGCTGTAATTTGGCACCCTCTATCCCAGTGTTTCTCAAAGTGATCTGTACCGCCCCCCTGGGGGCGTTAAGGAAATGCAAGGGGGCGGTAGGAGGGTACGCCTTGAATGGGGGCGTATATTACTGTATAATATACAGTAATATAATCATTAGGGGGCGGTGGAAAATCAAATAGTGTCCTAAGGCACTATTGAAAAAACTTTGAGAAACACTGCTCTATATTGACGCAGCTCACTCTAGTTGTGCGTTGGACATTTTAACTTGTCATCACACTATAAGAATTTTGCATTTCCCTACGAGCACGTGTCTTCCCACCACAGAATCAGCAACGTCTATCACAAAAGCGTGCATGGGTTAAATTGTAGGCCCTGTCTTTATTTCCTTTATCGCTGTTTTCACTGTAGTCGAGTGGTGGTGTCCTGACCTGTGTTGCCATGCCCCTGGTTCGTGCTTCCACGTAACACTCAAATTTTGCCATGCTATGGACTTTGGAGACCAGGAAAATTGATGAAATGACGGACTTAACTGACTTTTTCGTCAGATTTCCAAATCATCGCTACTTCTTCCTACGAGCCTCTAATTCGAGTTGCAACACAAGAAGGTCGGAAACCGTCGCTAGAAACATAATCACTAGTCTTCAGATGTTAGCATTAAGAATTGAGAAACCAATGCATATGTGATGTATACCTGACTCGAATAAAATTTTTTTTTTCAATTCTACCTCTTAAATAAGGAAGACCGATGTACCGGACAACCGACATACTTGTAGTACTTCACCAGTTTATTATATTCTTCACGTTTTGTCCCACTGCTACGCTTTCTTGCTTTATTACAACATTTTATGAACTAATACGTCATTAATTCCCAAGGAGAATAATTTTTGGAAAACCTGGAATTCTCGTTTCTGCAGCACACTGTAATTAGCAACCTTTTGTATACAATAATATGTATGTGTCACGTTGATGGTGAATTGCCATATTTAGTATGACTAGTATTGTCAGTTTCGTCTCTAGTTTCTCTTAACACGTTTGTTGCGATGCGACCCACCGGTGGGTCACTTAGGTTAGGTTCTGTAATTTTTTCAGATCCTTCTAGTAACTATGCGTACAAAGTGAAGTTTTACACCAATCAGGCAATCGCAACAAACGTGTTAAGGTCTCTCAGCTTCTCGTTCAACGCTACTCTTGTTGTTTACATTGTCATACTTCGTCGTTTCGTCTCTTTGAAGCATTGGCGCTGCCTCTTTGTATGCCTACACGTCTCTGTATGCCTAGAGTAGTCCAATGAAATTGTCCACCTGTCAATGGTTATGTAAGCCTGCACTGTTTAGCTCTGCATTCTAGACTAAGTCGTTTCATGTTGGCACACATGTAGCTGTATAGTTCGAATCAGTGATGTATGTTTCGACATTTTAAACCACCATTGATTTTTTCGTAAAATATGTGGGTGTTCTACTAATGGAGGTTTGCTCCTTTCATGAATTTCATTGTCATATATTTCATCGTTCATAACAGCCTATCCTTAAAATTTTTAGTCCTACACACATTATAAAATTGCTTTTGACACGCGGTACTCGCCTGCCCTTGGAGATAAGAACAACGCTCTCCCTATACACACATCATGGCTGCCCGTGGTCTGGAGTCTTTGCTTGGTTTCTGGGAGTCTCCAGCCTTGGCCGTGTGAGTCTTCTTGGCTTCCACGATGCTGATTGGCTGCCGCTTGTCCTCCTGCAAATCGAGCTGTCAAAGCGAGCTGTCAAAGCGATGCCCCATGTCATGAGGCTATGTTTTACCCTCAGTATTGAGAGCAAGACTCTTGTAAATGATAGGATAACAAAAAATTTAAAATTTTGTATTTTAATTGAATATGAAAAGTACCAGTGCTGTTGTACCTGCATTAGTACGTTTTAATCTGTTAAGCGTCGCTTATGCCATATGTCATCGGCTAGTTTATCCTTTTTACACATTTTAACCTTTGCTTAAATATAAAATAACCATAAATAAAAAATGAAACAAAAATGCCTTAACGAGGTAGAGAAATCCAGTTTTTAGATTTAATAAATTTTGCTAAAAAAATTACAATCTTCTAGACGCATCGTCTCCGACGGGTGACGCTGTAATGCGTTGTCGTCGCTGGCACCATCAGCATTTCCCCCTATTGAGAAGGGAATAAGCTTTGAAAAGTTCTCTGCACTACAGGTTTACTGACCTGCAATTGCATCATAGGTAGCCTAGTCTTGTTGTTCCTCGAATGCTTGATTCAACATTGTTTGGTGCTTGTTATACGAGGATTGGTAAGAACTCGCATGTCACGACGATGCATTACCGGCGGTAATAGAAAACAATTCATGCGCATTTGCTTGAGGTTTGGACGTTTTCTCTTCTTTACTTCCTGCAATTGTGAAGAAATTCTCCTGGTTTCGTGAAAATTGTCTATCATGTATCGTATTGCAATTTACTCGTTTTTTCAATTCAGAATTCAAGTTAATTTGAATACTTGATTAGTTATCTTCTAATCTTCCTCATAATCTTCATCAACAATTGATGTCGACCTATTCACTAGATTACGGATACTTGTTTTATAAAATTATTTTTCCAAGAAGGGCTTTAGCTTATTTCTACTTGACTACGAGGATGCTTTCCCTGAGGAAATTTTCTCCATTAAAACATTTATCAATATCAGATTAAATTTGAAAATCTGTGGAATTCTGTTACGACCTGATAAAATATTTTTTCGTATGAAGCACTGTAATACCACAGCTGAGGAATACTACACGTCATATTCGAGGGGTATTAGGTTGTTACAAAAATAATGGTCGATTTCAGAAGCATGCGTTGGCTTTCTAGCGACCATTATTTTTGTAACAACCTAATATTTGAGGATGTGGTAATGGATTACGTGAAACAACTCCAATTTCTTTAACTTTTGTACCCCTGAACAGCACTCGCCTCCGTAGGTGAAGATTTTTTGGCTAGTGCTGTGTGTTTCTAAATAATAGAGCGAGTGAAAGTTTTACTGAATGAGTATTACTCTATTATTGACCAAGTAAATTTATAACTTTAATTTCATGTTACCGAAATGCATAAAAGCTAAAGAAAAGCCGTTAAATTTCATTCTGAGCATCAGAAAGCAGCTTTATTATCAATTTGGAAAAAACTTTTAACGCATACGCATGCAACAGTGAGGTAAATTTTGGAAGAAAAAATGTTGGGAGTAGAGCTATCAAGATTAACTTGAAATCACAAGAAAAGCATGACTAACGTGACAGGACTAGCGTCTTGCCAATTGAAGGGTGGAAAGCACTAGTGGACTACTTGCATTTTTTCCCATGGTAAATATAATATATTTTCCACGGAAAAAAATGCAAGTAGTCCACTCCCGTGCTGTCGCTAACACAGCGCAGACAGAGGCAATTACGATCCAGTAGTTTACTATATGAAGGGTGGACTGCACTAGTGGACAACTTGCATTTTCTTCTGTGGGAAAAAATGCAAGTAGTCCACTAGTGCTTTCCACCCTTCAATTATAAGACGAGTGTTTTAGTACATGTGAGTCGCGCATGAGCCACTCACTGCATGGACCACCCACTGCATGAGCCACCCACTGCATGGACCACCCACTGCATGGACCACCCACTGCATGGACCACCCACTGCATGGACCACCCACTGCATGGCTTAAATTTAGGTCCTGACTTGCTAACTCAACTTTTCTTCAATACTGAATGTAATTGGCGTTGTTGCTTATGCCGTAATTGGGCGTAAATTCGTTGTTGCGTGTGAAGAGGCCATTTGGGGCTCAATGAATTATTTCAAAGTCGTAAGAAGTGAACTCTGAACTTCGCCTAATTGTCTCAGAGGATTTCCTCGTTCCAGCTAATTCGTTTAATTTTATTGTTATTGGCCACTCATCTTCTCTTGATCTTCACGAGAGCTCGACTCTTTGTCTTTGCTTCTTTGTTCATCCGTCTTGTTGCACAGGGAACACCTGGTAAAATGAATGCAGCGTTGCTTTATTTCCCGTACATAATTGGAATTCTTCTTTAGGACAGTAATTAGACGTGTCTGTTCTCACACCCTGTACGCACATGTAGCTTAATAAGATCATGTTCCCTTAATATCGTGCGTCACTGTGTCTGTGTTCTTGTGTTCCACGTACTCCGTTTCATTATGCAAATTTTGACGTTAGAGATCTGCCGTGTATAACTTGTAAATGTTTGCTCGACACCCGAGCGCTGCCTCCAGCTGCGAGTGACGGCTTTATGACGGTGGACCTCAAGGCAAGAGCTTGTTGCTGTGTTCTGGTTCAGTGTATGTCAGTGTGGGGCTTACGTGTCTCATTTGTCTACGCAAAGCATTCCTACATCACAATGTCTCGGCATCATTACATCACTACATCATAACATCACAACATCACTACATCACAATATCACAGCGTAACTACATCACAACATCACTACATCACAATATCACAGCGTAACTACATCACAACATCACAGCATAACTACATCACATCACAGCATTACTACGTCACAGCTTCACAACATCACAGCGTCACATCACAGTATCACAGTGTCAGAGCATCACTACATCACAGTATCACAGCGTCACAACATCACAACGTCACAACATCACAACGTCACAACATTACAACGTCACAGCGTCACAACATCACAGCGTCACAACATCACAGCGTCACAACATCACTACATCACTACATCACAACGTCACAACATCACGGCGTCACAACATCACGGTGTCACAACATCACGGTGTCACAACATCACAGGTCGCGTGTCTTCATCAATTGGTCAACGAAGGAACGTGCGTGTCTGCATTCGTATTGCAACTCTCGTTTTGTTGCACTTCCTCTACTTTCCCCTAACGAGACGCCATCAATAATTTCTTTTATTTTTGCTAACGAGACGTCAGCAATAACATTTCCTCTATTTTTTCTAACGAGGTATTATACTATTTACAAAATGATTTTCTGCGACTGAAATGGAATTTTCTCCAAGGGAAATAGAGTTTTATAAGTGAAATTGATGATGAGAAAAATGTTAATAAAACGATGGTAATACCCCGCACAAGATATATGTAAAATATATATGTATAAAATCTTAAGCCTATGATCCTGTTTTTTATCTACCATTTTTCGACATAAAACACATATGTATTATATTTGTGTGTATATTTGAAAATAAATTTAAGTTTGAGATACCGCGGTTCAAGTTTCATGGTACTTCGCTTTTTTTTCTGTAAGGCTCTTAATTCTGACATCGCGGGTATTTCTGACATGTCGCGGCAAATCGCAGCATTGTTTGTAAATTTCAATCTCGCGGTACACCATAGAATGACCATGTTTTGTATAGTTTCGCCATTTCTCGGTATCCCTGGGCATTATTTACGAGTTTATATGTACATATGTAGCTCGGCACGACTAAAAAACCATACTGATGCAATTAAGTCAATTAGAACGCCGGTATTGTTTAAATAAAACTGTTAAATAGAAGCTCTTCGCCATGCTCTGTCTCAGCTCAAAGTATCTCGTTACAGTGTACGGTGCTTCCAATACCGTTCAGTGATTTTTTTATCGTTATCGAGACTCTGACCCAGAGTATGCCACCCAAACGACCATCTTCTAAGGCTTCTTCTGGTTGGTCACTATCCGATGTTGAGTAATGAAATACGATTAATTTGTAGGTATTCTATCGTTGCAGTTTCAGGTAGGACTTATGGTACAAAACTCTTAGCATATGGACTCACTGCAAAGAATTTTTTGCCGATACCGTAACTAGTGCTCTCTTGACATAACAGATTTTGGATCGTACGTTGTGGAAGAAAGCTTATAGAAGTCGGAGTTGAAGAAGTGTTTAATGCTTAAAAATCATGTTCTAAACATTTTTAGCTACCAGCTACCTCTCAAATGTCGAGGAAAATATTGGTGTGCGTTGCATATCTACTTTTTAGAATGCCATGAAAGAATAAAGTTGTCAGCCGTTTCTGCTTTCAGTTCCCTAGGTAAGTAAACTCGTGCATTTTGATCGTTAGTGAAAAAAACTTCTCATTTCTTTGTAGATTTTGTTCCCAAACCTCTTTTTTTGTGAAGCTGTTTCGTAAGTTATATCTTTTATACATTGACTTTCAAAATGCTTTCTCATGAAAACCGGAACTTTTCGCTTGTATGCATATTTTGACAGCGGCGGTCATCATCCCGTTCCTAGCCAATTTATCCCGACGTTTACGAAGATTGTACCACTTATCATCAAAAACTTTTCTCACAGCAATAGTTGGCATCACATTTATACCGTATACATGCATTCTGTATTCGAGTGTCATACTTTTTCGATGAATATTAGATGAAGAGACACAGTTGATGCAGCGCGTTATTGCAGCTAAAGTGGAGATGATTTCACGCAGCTAATGTGGGACTCGGTCTTGGAATTATTGTGCGCTGTCATGCATGACCACATGATGGCGCTGCTTAGAAACACAGCCAAGTCATCATCAGGATTTATTAACGATTCTGAAGCAGTTGCAAGTAAAACAGAGAATTTATTTGTGTATATTCTTATTGTTCGTCTGGAAGTATAACCAGGAGGTAAATAAAAACAATTTCCCTCCAAACAGCGATTTCAAACAAAGAATTCGAAATTCTACTCAACTCAACAAGCATTGACAAGAACGCATGCTAAAAGTAAACTTTTACACACGAGCGAATTGTATTATAGATGACAACACAGTAGTGGAATATTGGTTTAAGGAGCGAAGTTCAGGGAAAGTTTTGCGCTTCAGAAATCCTCGGTTTCTTCCTTTGTACTATCGAAGACAATGGATGTGGAATATTTTTCCTTTCTACCAGTGGCAACTCGTTTTTTCAGCATAGGAAACCCAATAAATCTGAACTGCAGACCTCGTTTCAGTTGTAAGTGGAAGATTAATTTAATATAAAATTTTTGTTGCGCCACAGTTCTAAAGGTCGCCAAGAAGAAATGTGGATTTATATCGTACAATTTTCGCTGACTTTGTTTCTGAATTTGATTTATTATTCATAAAATTTTTCGCTTCATGTTGCGTTTGCTGTCGCCAGCATCGAGCTCTCACCCGAGACACTGGACCTCACCGCCACACAAAGGAAGACATTTTATTTTCGGTGATAAAAGCATTTCAATGTTTTCTGTTTTTGCCCAGTTCGAGGAATTTCATCTCTGTGGCAAATTGACTAAAGCAAGACATCCAGTCAAGCCTGTGCTGCCGTTCACTGGATAAGTGCTCACAGGAACGCCAGTTTTAGTCTACCAAATTGCATGCTTTATCTTCCTGCCTTCGAAATCCTAATGATTCAATGATTTTACACATCTCATCGTTTAGGGTACTTGAATTTGTGACAGCTCCTAAAATAATATTTCCTTTAAAACGAAGTGTCACCAGTAGCGGGACTAGGTAACAGATACAAAAGGTCATGAGAATGATGGATGTTGCATACCCTGCTGTGTTAAAGTATCCGTTGTATGTGTATGTACATTGTCGAGTCTAGACTAGCGTATTTTAGTACACACTTTGCTGTAAGAACTTTGTACACTTGTGAGGAACTATCCTGCGCTAAATTTTGTCGTCATATTTTCAGAAAATTTCAGATGAAGCATGAATATTGGGACTCGAGTTTCTGATGTGCATAGCACGGCACATCGAGTACGAGCTAGAAATTTTTGAGTGAACATGAAAATTTAGTCATCCTAGAAAAAGTTTGTAATTCGGGCTGTCTTACGTAAAACAATAATCGGTGATTATTTTTTGATATTATAATTTTTTGCTATGATTGATCATGATATCCACTTCTGACACCTCCACGGCTCTGTAGTGCTCATCCAACATAGTGACTATCTCACAACTTGCGTGTCTGTTCACCTAATTTGTGACTCCGTTCTCCACATGAAAATTTAATTGAAGCTTTGCGGGTAACTTTAAGGTACTAAAGATGAAAATAAATTGCTTGATGGTACTGAATAGTCTTTCGAAATAGGGACATGTGTCGTGTCTCCGTTACTGGAGGACACCGGGATTGCTATGTCTGTCCCAAAGGAATGTATTTCCGAGAAGTAAAGGCTACATTTGAATTATCTAAGCACTTCTCCAGCTAAGATCGAGAAATTATAATTTTTTACAGTTTGACTCATTTTTAGCACATATCTAGGATAGATTTATTTTATATAAATTTGACAAGTAAAACTTCGAATTGCCTTTACTCGTTTTATCAAAATGGACGTGCATTTAAAATCGAAAATATGAACAAAAATCCTGAGTACTTTAGTGGGTAAGTTAGGGATAAAGTTTTATGGAAAATAACCCTAATTTGTACTCTGCGTTTTTCACTGTTTGCAGCATCTGATGAAGTTTGTTCGTCTCCATGCCTACAAATTTTTGTTGGTTCAAAGCAGCGGAAATGATTGATGCATGATCGAATGTCGGAGTTTTGGCCTGGGGGTGGCATGTAGCAGCGACTGCTGTTACATAGCAGTGTGCTGCTACATAGCGATGTGCTGCTACTGCAGCAGTGCTGCTACATAGCAGTGTGCTGCTACATAGCAGTGTGCTGCTACATAGCAGTGTGCTGCTACATAGCAGTGTGCTCCTACTGCAGCAGTGCTACTACATAGCAGTGTGCTGCTACTGCAGCAGTGTGCTGCTACTGCAGCAGTGCTACTACATACATGGCGGTGTGCTGCTACTGCAGCAGTGCTGCTACATAGCAGTGTGCTGCTACTGCAGCAGTGCTACTACATAGCCAGTGTGCTGCTACTGCAGCAGTGTGCTGCTACTGCAGCAGTGCTACTACATACATGGCGGTGTGCTGCTGCTACATAGCGGTGTGCTGCTACTATAATACATGGCGGTGTGCTGCTGCTGCTACATAGCGGT
>VCRD01002486.1:3815-40959 GCA_006783055.1 Trinorchestia longiramus | reverse complement strand
GCGGTGTGCTGCTGCTGCTACATGGCGGTGTGCTGCTGCTGCTACATGGCGGTGTGCTGCTACTACATAGCGATGTGCCGCAGATTGATGTTCGTAGAGGTTGCTCCATACGTTGCTTCGTCTTTTTGTGCACGACATGTACAGCTCTCCTGCCAGGGCTGTAAAGTCAGACGAAAATAATTGTTAAGGAATCGGCGCAGGAGTCCGAATTTTTTTAAAATTTTGAAGTCGAAGTGGATGGATTGAACTTCAAATTCCATAGCCTTGGTGTCAAAAAGAGTTCAGCTTTTATTTTTGCTTTGGCCTAGCAAACTGATGTAGTTACACTCAGACTAAAACGTCAATAACATTATTTTGTAGTGCTTGTAGTGTTTATTTCGGGTAAGCTAAAGTTTGCCAAGTAGTTCAAGACGAGTGGAAAGTATAGGAGTTACAGAAACCAATTGAAACTCAAGTTTTTGAATGGAGCATCTTTATTGTGATCATTGATGTGCAAAGGATATGAAACTGGTTGTAGAGCTGGTCCAGACACTAGACCTTACTCTCGTTTTAATATTATACAAAAAAATGCATTACAGTGAAGCTTTGTGTTTCACACGCTCTGCTGAATACACTGCATGCGTTATGAGCTGCATTGAGTTCCTTGCATCATCAATTTGAGTATTTATTTCTTTAGTCTGAGTCCAATCTCTTCTCGATAGCTATCTTCCTAACTTAGCAAAATATGTGAGGTTTGTAATACAATATTTTTCGGCATGGATTCTTTGCTATCGAGCTCACGTACAGCGTAGGCAGCGTGGCTGCGTTAATATAGAGCATTTCTCAATTTTTGACTGATTAGAGTGAATTTAATCATCTGTGCTGTATGTTCCTGTGAAAAACTGGCAAGAGTTTGTGCGCATGAGGTAAAAAACACGCTGAACTAGAACATTTTGGCGAGAAGTTTTGTCTACTGAGGCAAGAAATTATAAGCCCGCAGATTAAATGAATGCACAAGTTGCGGTGATGAAGTTCTCAATGCTGTTGCTGCCACCGCCGTAGCAATGCGCAAGCTTCATTACATCGTACGCCGCCTTGTTCGAACTGGTCTCCGTACTCTACTTTGCAGTTCAAATTTGAGATGCTGACTTTGTACAGGTACATGCATGCAATAACAGACTTGCGTTTTCAAAATGTTTATGCTTGAAAAGATGCTTCTGATTGATTAAAAAGGTTCGGGTAAAATCCTACCGATGAATAAAAATCATGCAAATACTTTTTACATAGATTTTATGAAAGTGGCTAGAGAAAATTTTACTTCAATTTTATTAATGTGTATTTTTTATTACAATTAATTGAATCGATGGTGGATTGAGTTCGTACCTGGTTGGATCATTTGGAAAATGTTTGCTTCAACTTGCTCTCTCGTTTTGTAGAAACCCATTCTTTGCACCTAGATCACAATGAATGATTCAATACCAAGCTCTTGTATGATTCTCTTAATTCGTTCATGTTCTCTATAAATTAAATTATTTTCCTTTATTTTTTTAAACACCAGTGAAATCACAGCGTGACCCTACTCCTTGAGGCTCGAAAGTGTGTCCTGCCGCGCACTCAAATGTTGTCTTTCAATTAATTCACGGAAAAGCTTCAGTGGCAGTTAATTTCAGCCGTCCGATGAACTTTGCACACTGTCAATCCATTCCTAGATTCCACGAACTAATTCCTTCCGCGCATTCTGCAAACTATCACTTCATCTGTGGATTTTGCACACTGATATTCACTCCGTCCATAGATTCTGGAAACTATCATTTCATCTGTATATTTTGCACACTGATATTCACTCCGTAGATTCTGCAAACTATCAGTTCATCCGTGGATTTTGCACACTTACATTCACTCCATTCGTGGATTCTCAAACCGTCACTCCATCTGTGGTCGCAAATTCTACCTTCTTACGACGGTGAACTGCGCGGGCAGTGACTCATCCTTTGAATTTTTGTAATTGTCAATATTCCAGGGCAACTATAACTGTTATTAACAGTGGTTCAGGTTTTTCAAAAATGTGTTAAGTTCTGTATTTTATAAATTTCTGAATTTTTTTCGCAGTAACCTGGTCTGCCTTCATCCATTTAATTAAAGTTAAGTCACGGATTAAATTCATCTTCCCACGTGGCTGAAAAGCCTACGAGAATTTGAATTCTGCTTGAAATTTTCTATTAACTCAGTTAAAGACTGCTAACATTAATGAATAGCTGGCATCCCATGTCTAGCTCAAACCTTAAGTTTTAGCCAAATTTGTTTCAGTGCAGGTCTTTGACTCCCGTTTTTGCAATTAGTTGATGCAATTTTCCCTTTTAGGAAGCTGGTTCTCATTTTCTGTACCATTATGCTTCATTTTTTTATTATGGGAAATATTCTGTTGTGCTAGGTACAGTGCTGGGGAATCACATCCTATATCCTTCCTTTGAGCTTCTTTTTGAGCTTCTCCCAATTTTCTCAATAGTTCCGTAAGATGAATGTGCCTAAGCAGCGTTGATTCTAGGCAACTTACGACTTATAGTTTGATTTAACTGAGGCGGGCAATTGAATTACCAACATTATTGAAAGCTCTAAAAACTTACTACGGATAATTAGAGACTTAGTGATCGTTTAATTGGATTTTAAGAAACGTTATTTCTAATCCTACTCGCAAGTTAGTATTACTATCTGTTTGTAAATATAGACCCTTAATTGCATAATAATTACAGAATTATTGTTTGTTTTTACTTGGTATGATATTCTAGTTTATACATATTGTGGTGAGCACAAGACACAAAAAAAACCCTGCTGAACACAGCGCATGAGAGGCTGTCTCTGGACTGTGGAAAGTTATCATTTACTATTTATGTATGATTGAGATAAATGCTCGTGACATAAACGCCTGTGCGTGAGTGATATGTGTGCACATGACTAAATTGACTTACGTGGTTAAGGTGTACGTGCATGACTGATGGACTTACTTTTAGACGGCATGGGACTTCGGTATTGAACCAAGAATGGGCCAAACGGCTCGTTCCTATTGCCTTATTCTATTCTATTCTATTCTATTTGGGAGAACCCTATGTGAAAAACTGTCGCCATATCCGCGTCTCAGGTATGAGTGTGGAAATGCTGCACTGATGCACCCCGATCTAGGATCCATTCTGCCATAATTAACTTTACTAATGGTTTAATTACAAGTACTTCAAATTCAATATAAAATATTAACCCTCTGCCATAAAAGATCATGCTTTCGAGGAAGATTTATTTGCTCGTATTCCTATTGCAAATTTCGGCCGATGCGTCGTTTAGCCTCACGCTGTGATTGGTCCAGAACGCGATCCACTTTATTGCTCGTAGAATGTCGCAGTCAAGGAAAGGACGAGAGCGAGGTAAAGCATAATGGCTTCTATGCATTGCTGTTCGGTAGCTATGTTATCTCAAATGAATTCTGGAATTGGGGATGTCTCGAATGGTACTGACATAATATCCAATTTAATTAACGAAATTATCTCAGATACCTATTCAATCTGCTGGAAAGCTGCTAGTCTATGGACCACGGAGGACAAGCGACCGCGCATTAGGTTAGAGTTCTTGGAAATTGGTTTGTGTAAGGTGAAAGCGATGTTTTTTGCGAACATGAATGATAGAAGCTATGAATATATATTAATATACACGGAATTGTGTTTTTTCATCAGAATTGATGTCCCAGTTATTATTGATAGTCACAAGGAGCGTTCATTCGAGTTGTTTCCTTATTTGCTTCTGGGACTTTGTGCTCCATGGATGCGCGAATGATTTCTGAACTTCTGTATTGAGTGCGCAGTGATGTCAATCTTCGTGAGCAAATCCAGTCTGTTATAAAAGGTGTTTGTCGGGACGCCATTTTATTATTAATTTTTCCATCTTTGTCAGGGTGCCGTGCCCTCAATCTCCTGCCTGTGTCTGGAAAATTGTAAAAGTGTGTTTCATTCTGCTATTTCTCGTCTCTCTGAGGTAGCATCAACTCAACGATAAATGACAAAGCGAAACGTTTAAATTGAAAATAGATTTTCTGTTACACGAATGAGGCCAGTCACAGGACGCAGAATAAACATTGATTCAGCTCTGCAAGTACCGTTGCACTGAAACTCCTCAATGTAAGGTATACCTATTGGAATCTATTTTTTAATTTGCTATTCAGTTTCCTGCATTAAAATTATAGCTGTCTTTCCTCCCATTCGGTTCCAGATCAGGTGTTCACAATGCAAAAAGGCGGTATTCGATGCTCCCAATTAAATGCTTCATTTCTATTGGAGAATTAACCCATGGCATTGTGATTGAGTTCCTTGACCGTTATCTCGCCTGCATCGCAGTTACCTCGCATTCGTAACAGTTTTCTGCTGCTTGCGATTCAATTAAGTCGATGCGCCTGCAATGTTACTTGTAGACTTGCTGGGATGGGGTCGTCGCCTTGTATTTTCGCCCTAGTCTAGCGGGTTTGCTCCTCATAATGGGTTTCAATTTGATATGTTTTCTAAAAGCATAACTCGCTAATAGAAAAGATGTGGTGCGTTGTATATAAATTTAAAATTTAACTTTTTTCAAGTCCTGTTCTTCTTTTGGCTTGGAATTGCGAGTTATGCATGCAATGTGTCCGTGTTACGCGCTGTGCAACAAGTTACTGTACGTGCTCATTTAATGCCAAGAACAGCTTATTCGATTATTTTCCTGTGCTTCTTTCATGCGTTACTCGTTTCGTACATGATTGATTTTAAATATTCTTCAATGACAGCACATGTTTCGTCTCTCATTTACAAAAAAAATTCGATGTTGCTGAACTTCTTCAATTTTGTGAAGTGTTTCTTAGAAATTAACCTTATTTGGTAAGATATTAACAATAGTGCTTAGCTACCTTTCTATATTTACTAGAACAAGAAGAAATTGTAAAATTTTAACATTCAGTTCCAGGTGAATGCATTAATTTATAGTTAATTTACCAAGGTGTTTCCTGTGACTAGATTTTTTAATCCTACCTTACTGCTAAATAAGGCTATAACAGCCTTAAGTTTGTCTTGTATAACTCCATGAAGACTGGTGTTAATTTTTCAGTGATCGATCCTATCGGTTAACTTGCCCAAAATGTACGGCTGTCTAACTCTGGGGAGAGCTAATCCAGCCATTCAGATTCAATTGGGAATCTCCAAGTTTGAACAAAATACAGAGTACCTCGCTCACGTCAACTGCTGAGTTTGATGAGCGTTGTAATCAACGCTCATCGGTGATACTGACGTTGTATGGTTATTATGCCCAATGTTGAATGAGCGTTGTATGTTGGCAGGTGATAGTACTGCTGTATGATTGTTACGTCCGCTGTTGCATGAACATTGTGAAACGCTAGGTCATAGTGACGTTTTAAGGTGTTTATGTCTGATATTGAGTGAAAGTTATTTGCCTGTCGTTAATAGTTGCGTTGTATGTCAGTAGGTGATAATGACGTTGAAATGTCAACGTCATTGGTTGGTAATGACGACGATGTTGATTGGTTGATTGGTTTGATTGGTTTTGTCGGTTGATAATAATGATAGTTCATAGTGATTATGTACTATGCATGATACATGGCTTAATATACGATACATGGCCTAGATAGAACCTGTTGAAATTCCACGATTTAAAAGTGATAAAATTAAGGGTCTATGAAATAGAATACATTTTTCAGTTTTCCCGTGGTACTACTAGCACCTGAATGTTTTTCATGAACACAAACAGAACTTCCATTCTGTATCTTACCTACCGATAACATTGCTGTGTAAGGGAAGAAAGCTATTAACGGAAAAAATATCGTATTTTATCGTAATCCGGTGCCTGTGGTATCCACAATACAATGCTTATAATACAGGTATATCCGTTTTGATTTCAGTTTAATAATTTCTCGTCAGGAATAGAAAAGAAGTAATGGGACGGACACACACAGAGAGGGAGATACACTCTATTATGTAAGTGGATGAGTTCAAGCTGTTGAAAACATCTTCTATAGCTGAGATTGTGTAGTTCAGGAATCATTCTCGTTGCCATACGGTAAATATTCTCCATTTTATTATTATCTCTTCGTAGGTTAGGAAACCAGAGTTGCACTGCATTTTCCAAATGTGGCCCGACTAGCGCTTTATAGAGCGTTAGTATTATGTTTTTCGACTTGTATTCAAAGTTCCTTGCAATGAAACCAAGAATCCTGCTCACATTTCCAACGTTTTTTCCACTTGTTTATCATGTTTGAGATTTTCAGTAGTAATGATACCTAGATCTCTATGTTGCTGTACTGCTTCAATGATTATGTTATTCATTGTCTGTGGGAAAGGCCGGTTATTTGCACCAACGAGCATTACTGAATATTTAACAATGTTGCAGTTCATTTGTCATGTTTCGGTCCCCATTAGAAGGCTGTTGGTGTTTGATTCGAAAGTCACTCTCTTTCTCTCTCTGTAGGTGAATGCTTTGTGACTGAGTTTCGTGCCATTGGTGAATTTATAGATTTTAATGATGATTCATATGTCAAGGCCATTGATGTCAAGATAATGAGGAGCGGGCCTAAAACATTCCCTCGGAGGGACTTCTGATGTTGCGTGCGTCGTATCACTGGCTTGGTCCAGTGTTGAGTGCGACCAGTGAGTCAGTTTCATATCCAGCGGGAATACTTGCCTTATATTCCATGCGCTTCTACTTTGGCCATGAGCCTATCGTGGGGAACTTTGTTGAAAGCTTTTTGAAAGTCGAAATATCGGAGGTCTACGGCTTTAGTACAGTCGTATTTGCGTTGATTTTTCCCAAAGGAACATATTTCTGTGACCACGGGAGTATCTTCAGACGTGTGAAATCTGACTTCAAGGACTATTCTTTGTTGCAATGCTTTAAATAATACTTATTTTTGGTTCATCTCTTTGATAGCTTTTACGTGTTGCTTTTTGTACCAATGTATTTTACTCTTAGACCTCTAGAATTTTTTCTTTAACGCACACAGTTTTTGCAGGGTGGTTTTTAGAAATGAAAATTTGTAAGGATGAAATACTAAAACAAAAATAACTGCACAGACTAGTGATAAATTTTTGTATTGGAAATAAAGGTTATATTGACCAAGAATGAATTAAAAAAATTCTGAAACAACTTTATTGAACAACTGTTTTCAACATTACTGATATGAGTGTACACTCAAATTTAATGCTCTACTCATTCATGAGCATCAAAGGTACGTAGATAGAAAAGAACAACTTGACTTTTTACTAAACTTTTTTGATATCAATGCTGTTTTACTGTACTGTGAGATCAAGCCTGTAGAACAATCGACTGATATACCTTGCTACCGTCACAGTGTTCGCTATAATTCACGGCATATTAATGTTGTAGGGTTTGATGGTGCTTTGAGTACAATTACGACTGCTCGGAATCATTGTGTATTATTAACATTGAGTCATTATTAATGGAACTCGAAACTTCTAGTGTCGTAATTGAAGTTTTCATAAGGACTTGCAAATATTTCATACCATCGATAAATCGTTCACCAGAATTACTGCGCGGTGGTGCAGATACACTGTGTAAGTCTACATCGAGCGCTGCGTGCTCCAGACTTTAGATAAGAATAATTCAAACAAGGACGTCAGGTTGGACTCTTCTCAAGTTTTCGCGTGCACTATAGCAGTGGTATCTGAAATCAATAGCGGTTAGACTACGGTCTTCAGCAACCACAGAGGACTCCGAATTTCTATTTGTTTGGCGTGCTTCTAAAGGAAGTTCCTTCGATTCCAGAATTTTACGAAGTGCGAAGTCAATAAAGTCTATGGAAAACCAATTGCGCTAACTCTGAGGTCTTATTTATAAAATTTTCTGTGTATTTAGACAGCCTAAATTGGGAACAGTTCTATTTTTGCATATCCTACATGCGTCGTAATATTTTGCTCTTCTGCCGTTTTATTTGTATTCTCTATGATTCCGATTTGCATTAATTTGTAGATGCAAAGCACCCCTTTGAGCCCTTTGAGCTTTTGAAGCGTCATGAAGTCAAAGCCTCACACGGGTAATTGTCTTGTTAGCGAATTTTTGTTGAGTGAGCACGTCTCGAGGGAGATGTACAAATCTTTTGATCGTCATGCTGCAGTTCTGTTGATGATGTATTCCTCCTTAGTGTGCGTTGGAGAATTGGCTTTCTTCGATGATATTTTTAGCCCCCATTACGGGACCGGCTTTGCTTTTTGCAGCAATTTGTTATGGATTTAACACTTGATATTTTAATTTACTTCTGCTTACCTTAATTTTTCGTATCTTCGAGATATTTACGTTGAATCATTTTTCCAACTCTTTGTCACTGTGCCGACCTAGGCAGTATAAATTTGCGTCCGTAAGTGATCACTAGAGCTAAATGTTCTCACAGTTTCATTGTGAAGATCGATTTAATTTAGCTCAAACTGAAGCAAAACCGTAAATTTATTAATGCGCTTTAATTGAACATGACTGATTTTTCCTGTTAAATACATTTACAATTTTCTCTGTACACAGCTACCTGGGATTGATTATCCTTATTATAAATTTTGAAAATACTCATTCCGAAGATTCATAACTCCAAACTTTAAGATCTTGAATGATGAGTGTTCATTGCTTTCTTAGTATTCACAAGGTTTGCAACATATAGATTTTCCTGCCCAGTGTATTATTGTCAGAGCTGCATACTGTGTGTATGGTTCATAAAGCATAAAATCAGTTTTTTATAAATGTTCACTTGTATGCTGCGATAACGAAGTGCATGAAGTATAAATGCTGAATATTATGTTAAATTTACACATCAAATACCGTTCATCAGCCACTTCTACGAACATAAAAAGGATATCATGCGGAAATAGTTCTTACCTATGGAATGCAAGTTCTTTCGCTATAAGTGTACATCTACGCTTATGTTTATATGCTTTTTCGTTTATGGTACGTTTATACTTTTGATGGTATGCACGTGCTGTATATATGCAACTAGATACAATAATAGTTAGCCCCCTGACTGACTTTACGATTTCTAACGCTTTTGGCAACAAGAATTATTGAAATCATTGTCGAACTTTTTTTTCCTTCGCTAACTCCGATAGTTCTCATGGTAGTGTGTGGGGGAAGTTCTATTTTGTTTATTATGAATCGTATTACAGCTTATTATAGTATTATAGTAGGTCATGTGGAATACGAGGGAAGATAAAAGTGAGGGACTTATTTTTAGAACGCACCTAATTTTGTTAACAAATTAGACCTATAGCTGCACTAAAATAAATGTATTAGTATATTCGTGCTGGATTGGATGCAAATTCATACATTGGACAAAAGGTAAAACTAAATTATATGCTTTCATTGGCCCATGATCTGGAATTGGATGGAAATTAGCCAGTGCCTTCATTAAATTCTTTTTTTTTTAGAAGAAACTAATACTGAGTGAGGCTTGTAGCCTCACGAGTCCTGTCCCGTCATGAGTTTCTTTTAATTTTCCCAGAAGGTTTAAGGTTAGCGGAAATTGAAAAAGTTTGGGAGGGTATTGAGTCGAAGTTTCGTTCTCTACCTCAAGTTTCACCTTTCATCAAATAAACAACTGAAATTTAAATCCTTAATTTATTTAGAAACAAGAATGAAGTGTTATTTCCTCAATTAATTAACAGATCTACTTTTATAATAGACAATGCATCTCCATCTCTCGCTTCGGATTACTATAAAATATGCCATTTTTTCCTGTTATTAGCCTCTTACTCCTACATGGCTATGTTATCTGTAGACAAAAACTTAATGGAAGTTCTGTATATGTGTAATCATGAATATTCAGGTTCTGACAGTACCTCGGGTAAAACTAGAAAATGTACTTTGTTTCATGGATCCTCAATTTTGTCACTTTTAATCTGTGGAATTGCCACAGGTGCTATCTAGGCCATGTTATTGATAAGTAAGGTACAGAATAAAAGTTATGTATACATTCATGAAAAATATTCATTCAAAACACAGTAATTCTTCCTAAATCTTCAATACATTCGTCTTCGAAATAATTTTCCAATTAATCAAATTATGATTCATTAATTAATCATAATTAATTATGATTTAGTCATAATACATATATTAACAAGCTTATTTGTCAATAAATGTTGCGATGTAATGGAAGTGTTATTAATTTTATGTACACAGAGTTAATATTAATTCACGTTTGAATGTCGTTCATCACGATGCATGGCAGAGCAGCGCTAGCAAATTTTGATATTCGTTGGATCGTAAATGTTTTGAATATTTCTTCATAATTTGCCAATGAAAACCGTCTCGAAGGATCAGCAACTATTCGACTATGTTAACCTATTCATACGAATGGCCGCCTGCTGCTTCCTTCTCACAGGTTTCATTAAAACATTTTTGCGACATTATTAAGAGTGGTCATATTACTCGTTAAATTATTTCTTTCTTACTCTCGGTTTTCGTAAAGCTTTGGATCAGAACGACTGATCACCATTTGGAAAACATCGATTTGGTTCATCTTCAACGAAAAGACTGCGTTTGAGCAAGAAATTCAACCATTAAAAAATATTGTCAGTTACTAGGAAGTCTAGCGAGTTGCATCAATTTGATGGACGAAAGTAATGATGAAGAGAATTATTTGTGAAGTTTAATATTACGTTACAAGAAAGAGAAACAAATTGTCACCATAGTTTAGAGATAAATTTTAAAGCAAATCTTTTCACTCACTGATGATCCTATACCGGGTGATTAGAAAACAATTTAACCATTTATTTTGATAATAAGATGAAGCTAAGGAAATTTCAACTTTATTTATCCGCATTTCTGTATAAAAATGACCCGATAAATAATATTTGGCATACGTCATATACGATCGTAGGAGAATTACTCGTGCATTGTTGTGTGTCCTTGAAACTAGGCGTGTTTGATCCATTAGCAAAACATTTCTTCTTCTGCTCTGTTGTCCATGACTAATCGTCCTTTTCAGTTCCTTGAAGCATTCAAATATTGGTGACTAATGAGCTTCTTGTACATTCTCTGGAGTATGTCTGGCTTTCGTTCCATAGAAGACGTCATTTTCTGTTCAGGGATTCTTTGAAAACTTTGCTCGTGCTTTTAGTTCGTGTTTCTTTCAAATTCTCAAGAAGATGAGCTTGAGATTTAATAGTGGCTAGACATTTATCCTGCTTTTCTAGATTCAGGAATGCTGTTCTCGCGTCTTGGACAGAGTTAGTGCAGGCTGTCATACTAGATTATGTCTAAGCAGATTAATTAATAAGTCTTCCTGTGCGAAAAACGATGACATTGTCCGAACTCGTCGCATCTTCAGATCTTCAATCTTTGGAGCTTTTAAGTATCTATTCTGGTAATTATTATTTCAGTATCAAAATATCCTTGGTAGATCTGAATAGATGAATTTGTTTAGGTTCTTATTAAATGAGAAAAAGTTATCGAAAAGATCGAGCTTGATGAACATCTAATGTTGAAGTACTATAGGTAGAATAAAGAACCATCTCTCAACGTTCAAATTTTCTTTCTTTGTATCATCAGATTAATTTCCTATTGTTAGTTTAGCGAATAATGACAAAGGTTGAAGTAACTACCTGAACAATTTTGAGTAGTTTTAGCAACCATTGTCTACTTCGTACGGGGAAATGTAGCATAAGAAACTTGATTGTAAGAAATTTGGAGATTCCAAATTCAACTGTGCGTAAATTATGCTCAAGTTTGGAAGTGCTTATTTCTGCATGAGCTTAGATGCATTATTTGTGAGATGAGACAAATAAACTGATGAATTTTATTCGTACATAAATCAGGATTTAATTTTAGAAAGTAATGTAGCTGAGGAGAACGTACTACCGAGTGCCCCTCCCAAAAAGGTATAAATTTTTAAAAGGCTGTAGTTTAAATAATACAGGGGCTAGGAAAATGGGACATGTCTCATTCGAAAGAGCAAGATATGAAGTTTAATTTTGTAATCAGAATACGTTGCTATTCACCTTGTGTACACTTTATAAACACTAGTAGTATTCAAACCACAACCTTTAAAATTGTATACATTTTTTTGAGACACCGTATGAAGTATTATTAGTATACAGTATTGTAGCCGAGAACGTACTATGAAGTACTATAGCTCAGGTGAACTATCAAATTCAACTACCATACTTTTAAGTATATGTTGTAAAGAAGAAACCTTTCGTTTCGTTAATGTTCAACGAAGAACTTATGGGATTCCTATGGTTTTATTAGCAGGGCTGCTGATATTGTCTGTCCCCATCAGCAACACTATATAATAAAACCCCAGATGTCCCCTTAAATAAATAAATTTGTATATTTTTGTGCGTTATTTGTCATGATATTACAATGGGAGTCTCCCCTAAATACTGGTAGTTAAATCCGTGGACTTTCAGGTACATAGATTTTCAACCAATCTAGTTAAATCCGTAGACTTTTTGATTAGGTCTGAGAATGTTGTTTTAAGTTCTTCCTTCAAATACATGATATTAAAACCCATTATTTTTAAGGAGCATGCACACTAGTGTCTTTATAAAGAATGTAACTGATGGTTTGTGTTTTGCTTCAATGATAGCGACGTTATTAAAAGTGTGATCAACAGCCCGACTGGGAAGCGCGTTCGTGTACCAGAGGACAATTGAAGTACCTAGAAAGATTGCTCAAATATTACGTTTTTAGGGAGAATTATTACTAAAAAATCATGCATTCATAATTGAGGTGTACCTTTATGTTGATCTAGATGTTGTTGGAGCATTAATTACTCATGTTGTTCATTTACGCAGGGAAAATAATTCTGTGAACAAAAGCAAAAGTCATTGCATGGAAGTGCCAAGATCGTGTCAAACGTACGAGGATGATGAAACTCAGGCACTTTTCTTGTTATGGGCATACAGGTATACATCTCTTAAAAGACTACTACTCTGTTGGTTTAAGGAAAAAGTGACAAGTGACTAGTTACATTACAGGACAAAATATTTTGTACAAGTGTGTATACGAGTAGGTGTTCTTAATTGTAAACAAAGTAAGAGTTGTCTTTCAGAACTGACATTTCTACAGTGAACCTCATCGCAATGAGTTATCGTGTTTGACAGACGTAGTAGTAGATTCAGTAAAGATGATGCCTTCTAAACTAGAAAGTCTGTAACATTCGTGGAATAAGCTTTCATTCTTCTCGGTGGTAATGCTCAGTTTTTAAGTTCCATTCGTGTTCAGCTCTTGAACTAGGAATTGATCTTTTTCAAGTTGTAGACACTTAATGCACTCAACGACCCATTTAGATATAAAAATGTTTGGCTGTCTGAGTTTTTTCTCGAATTTCTGTCACGAATTCCAAGAACTTAGAGGGACCTAATACTTCTTGCATTGAAAAGCGTCGCTGTTGGTCCGGGCACGACGTCTTGATTGGTGCTTGGACGGCGCACGCTTACGTGCCTGTCGCTGATTGCTCCTCCAACTTCCGACGTTGTTGGAGTTTTTCATCAGTTTTGACTCCTGCTAGATGAAGCTCCAGCTCCAACTCCAACTCACGAATAAGAGTGCTTACATTTTTTGAAGTTAGTCTTTTTTAAGTCATGAAAAAAATGAGCAGTCGTGCCACTCGGTAAAAAAATTTCCTGGCTTACCATTTGTGCCAGTGTTTTATCCATTCAGAGGAACGTACTGAGAGAATAAAATGTTCCGCGTGTATAAAAAGAAGAAGAAAGCACTTTATTTAGTATTGGAAATTGAGCACAAGTAATCAAGCATACGTATGACCGCAGACTCTTCATGAGCAATACTATAGCCCTGATAAATGAAACTTTTTATTCATCATATCATAATAAAACTATAAAGTTGTGGATTCAAAGCCTCTAGTACTAGTGGGCAATTGAATGACTGAAAAGGTCCTGGTGTCGTGCGAATTGTCAAGAGAAGAGGACTGAGTCCTACTGGTCCGCTATCAAGGTAAAACTCGCTACAGAATATTCCCTAAACCATCCAGCTCGCCTGTCACCTTCCCGACCGAACAGTTTCCTGGTTTAGAATTCCAAATGTACTTGCGCCATGTTTGCGTTCGAAAGAGAATGAAAGATTTTACTTGGCTTTGATGCAATGTTTTAGAACTAGTTTATTTCTTATTTTGCATGCAGTTCTCTGTTGCAGTTGGGCATACTCGAATATACGAAGTTTTTTACTGTTTGTAGTTTTACTTTTAAAGTTATACAACTGGTGATTTTGGAGATTTCTGTCGCTGATGAAACTATAGCTTCATATTGAAGTCTAAAATCTGAAATAACTAAAAATTATGTGACGAGGGATTTCTCAGCAGTTGGAGTAAGGTGTCTAGCTAGTTTTTTTTGTGTCCAGCCGGTGATACGGGTAAGAATGCTCACAGTGTCTGAACCCGTGTTGATGCTTGAGACACTCTAAGTATAAAAAAATTCCAATCTAACATTCTGATTTTACCTTTTCAAAGACCTCGACAAACTTTTCCAGAAGACTAATTTGATCAGTTACTCACTGTATGTCAAGAGAAGAGGGTAGTTAATCTACCTCAAGGATACAAGTAATAGTGCACATTAGCATTTGGGTAGAAACAACATATCTCCCCGATAAATGTATGTAGTGAGCATTTACGTTTGCAGCAAGTCAAGGACAAGTTATTAAAGCAGTATCGGTGAAACAAGGATTACTACCACTTATTGAGGGCAGGATCACCGTAATCAGGTGATAATGCTATATTGATAATTAGGTCATCAATATTAGACTTCGAACAAGGCGGACAGAGCAAGATTGCTTCCTAATTCGCATGAACGGAGCACTGTGTTCATTGAACGGTGTCCAACAAAGACGTACATCACTGAAGTCCTCATTTTTCATGTAAGCTCAGCCAAATGATTGATTTGAACTGGGATCCGCAGATGTGCCACCTCGGCATGTCTCCTCCGTTCAATAATAGGTGCGTTTCTTTCACTAGGCTCAAAATAGCACTATTGGAACGTCACTGTACCTTCACATGGGAATAGAAAGGATGTTCAATGACAACTGCAATTTACTGAAATCCGTATTCGATAAATAGAAGATCTAGGTATGGATGGAACGATGGAGTGAGAGGAGCCTGTGAAGTACATACGATACTTCTTTATATCATAAAACATTCGGGTGCAGAAATAGCAAGATGAGAAGAATACTTTCCTCCTACCAATTGTTGGAGTTAGGATATTTTATCTAGCATTAGATTTCGGAACGAATTTTGCCTCGTTTCGCTGTGCTGAACTCGAATATGAGCGCAATTTTTAACGAACACATCAGGTTTACAAGAATTACGATATTCTATGGCTGTGAGGTTGCCTTTTAATACTTCTAGTAAAAGAATTACTTACAAAAGTGTACAAGATGCTTAATAATTTATTAAATCACAGATGGATAAATGGAATAAAGAATCAAGCTCCAACTGTAGTTGGCCATCATACAAGAGTTTCATTTACCTTGATAGCGTTCTTCTACAATTTTAATGTCTTGATGAAAGCGTCTATCTTATTCTTCAGTTAAATTTCTTAGGTTGTCTAGCAAATCTCCCTAATGACTGTGAGTACAGAAATTTAACATTCACTTCAAAGTGATTCAAAGCGCAAAGGTAGTACCTTCAAAGAGATTACTGCCTCCAACGGCAGTTCTCTTCACTAATGCCAGCTTTCCTGTTTCATTTGATTTTTTTATTAAATTCGAAAAATCATTCTATGCTCTAGCATTTACAGCACTCCTTGTGATAGAAAGGAGCAAGACACTCTTAGGAGTTTACATATTTTAGATCTATCTGATACTCGTACCTTTTTCTTCTCGTCTCTCATTGCGGAATGCAAAAATTTAAAGTATGTAATAGAATCAATCTCCATTGCGACCAAGAGCTTATATACATTTTCTATAAAATCAATTTTAATGTGTAGTAAAGAAAACCTTTTTTTCTTGAGCTTATTTATTTTTCACCCAGTTGTCTACTGTAGTCCATCCAGTACCTCAAGAAACAGGGAGATTTTGTGTAACCTGTTTGCTGGCAGAAAATTAGTCGTTTTGAAATCCATAATGATGAAACATTAATGTACATGATACTGCAACCTCTCAAGACCTATATTGATGCTAGCATATTTCTTTTTCTTGTTTACCGAGTGTCTTACTGGAATACAATTAAATGCGTTTATCATGTAATATTTATACTTTATTTGACAGATGCAAAGAAGAAAGGACGGCAAAAGTATATCTCTGCATATCCTTGATATTGTGCAGTGATAAAAACTACAAATTTAGCAGCGCATAAACAACCTGTAATAAATTAGAAAAACTAACATTTGTGGTAAATCACAGGGTGTTGATAGTATAAACATGAAGGAGTAAATTCATACTTCTATGCAAATCCAGCATCCCGAAATTAATCTAGAACAGATATAGCTTCCGTACAACAAACCTTTAGTCTCTATTTCTCGACCAGTCCTATTTGTCGCTACCACAATTGAAACCTGGTCTCCCACTCGTTTTTTTATATTTTGAGTTATGGGTTGCGGGAGAAAGAACCTTTAACTATGACGTTACTCTCGTACATCAACCAAAGCTATTGGGCTCTGCTGCAAAAGCTAAACTGCTGGTTTCATGACCAAGATGGTGAGTTTGCTCGTCCAAGGATAAATGCGTTAGTGTTTGCGGAAATATCTTAACATATTTTCTAGAAATTGTTTCTAAGGTAATGTAAGTCAGTCATTATTAGTTACTAGATATAATTCCAATGAACGCTTGTATCATTTTTCATCTACCTCCAAAATTTCTACTACATAAAATTTTTCTGGCTGGGAAGGCATGTTTTAGGAGATCTGTAACGCTAGCACACCTCGTCTCTGTACTGCAGCGATCGCTGAGCTAAGGCGGCAAAAACACGTTATCTTCAATGGGATTTCCGTTCTCATCTTGCTGCTTACTCTGTTTGGAGTCCGCCCTGAACTTCTTTTTTCTATACTTTTCAGGTTGACTTGTATCTAGTGCAAGCAGTAAAACTTAGATAGTGGATATGTTATGTTTCAAATTATAAACCCGTCCCTTGCTGCCGCATAAATGCTGCATAAACCCAAACTTTTATTGAAACATTGAGTGTGTGAGTTCGCGAACGTCACAAGAATGTTTTACAATTTAAGCTGCGTCAACAATAGGATGTATCATATTTTCTATCATTAGAATATTTACGAAAAAATCTACGGCTATGATAAATATAATTCTTAAATATGTACAAAAAAATCTTTAAAACTCATACAACGAGTCTAAAAGCTTTCAATTCTATGGATGTCAGACACGACTGCTCTGGAAATGACTTAGTCTATACTAATACTTCGAATGATTGATGAGCCGTCGGCAAACAAAGGAGAGAGTTACGGCTTCCTCCAAAAAGAATGCAAAGTCGGCTATAAATTACAAAACTTGCAACCGCAATCATTTCAAGCTGCAGAGCAGAAGCTTCAGTAACAGAGTTTACTATCTCAACTTTGAATCAATGTATTGTACTCTGTACCTGTCATTCCATGTTGACCTGCTGCACTAGTGCGCTGACTCCTGATGTACTTCACGACCACCGATGCAGTAGAAGTCTGTTTGATCAATTACCGAGTATTTCAGCAGTTTTTGTGCTAGTCTCAGTACGTATCTAAAAATTGTTCAAAGGCATGTTGATGGTTACTTGAGAACTTTGTCTATAATCTTAAATATTACACAAAAAATTGGCAACACTAAAGTTGATCCCCCGAGCTTCAAAAATGTAATCGACGACGGAGCAAATGGACTTTCTTACGTTCACATTGCGTGTTCTGCGAGCGAAGTGAGGTGTTGGTGAACTGGGCGTCTTGATGCGTGTGCAGCGTAGTTCAATTGAGCTGTAGGGCAACTTAATTAACTCACTTTGCCTCTATTCTCTCTACCTGCTCCTGTTCTCACAGATCGGTTACTCTCACGTTCTTGTTTGCCTTGCCAAATACCTGCGAAGATTTATTCAATATCGTACGTTGCTTACTTATATGCATAGTGCATCGTTATAGCAGTTTTAAAAACTTTTTCTGGGGGTTTCTGTTCAAAGTATAAGGCCTTTCTATATGATAAGACCTTAAAAATTAAAAATATGTTGGAAATAACCACGATGTTCATATCAGGCGAGGCTTTAAATTTTGATCCCTCCTTATAAGTTGGCAATAAAAATGATCAGTTTGTATAAATTGTAAACATGTAATGTCGAACTCCTGGAGAGTTTCGGGAAAAGTTCTTGGCAGGGTTAATTATCTGGGAAGGAAGCCATATCTCCGACGTTTCTAAATGCTACAAAAACGCTTTTTTCCGCGCAGTGAAACGGTTTTTGATGCTGAATTACTTGAAAATGATTTGGAAATTTTCCTAAAACTTTTGTAGCGTTAGTGTAGCTAAAACAGTAATATTTCATGATTTTAAATCTATATTTATAGTTATGGGTAAAAAGTATTCTGTATTTATTTCGGTTTAATTTTAAGTGGCAAAAGTTAAATGTATTGAAACCATATGATGAAGGGTATGTGCTGAAATTTCAACTGCGACTTTTTCAGCGCGTGTTGGCACAATTCCTCACCAGTATTTCAGAACAAGCATCACAGAAGTAAAAGAAAAGAGACATCGCTTCTGTTTCGACCGTATGTGAAAGTGACACCAGTGTAGGAAAATTTTTTACCAAACCTAAGATAGCTTGAGTAGATTAAAACACCCAATGAGAGGTAAACAGTTGAGGGACTTGAACTAACATCTGAACTATGGTGTGCCATGAAATAAATTGTAATATTCTGATACACTAAAGAATCATTATAGTTAGAATAACACTGCGATGAGGAATTTTTAGGAGAGGCGAAGGGTTGATATAGAGAGGAAAATCAGGGCGTCTGAGAAAAGAGATTGTGACTCATTTTGGTCTGGACTCTGAGAGATTGTACACGCTGTATCGGACTCAAAATTTACGTGGTTTGCCATTTGGCAAAACTTAAATATAGAATGATAGAGGTGCATTGAAATTTTCTAGTTTTCGTAAGGGTTGGAATCTCCATCTTTTTCTCCGCGAATACTATTACACTAGTTAGTTTATTCAGAAAAGAAAAAATGCGGCATTTTGAGCAAAAACTAGGAATGTAATTTTTTTATCAGAAGATGCAAAACAGGAAGCTTCTCGTTCTCTTGGTACCCTAAAATTTTCTTTTGAATTATATGCAACTCGATTTAACAACCTCAAGCCGTGCCAAATTGTAAGCCACCTTGTTAGGCACGTATGTCCTAGTCAGCATATTTATATACAGCACTTCTGATCAGTTGGTCTACTGAAACGATCTGCGTTGTCTCGTCGCTGCACAAGCCTAAGTAAATAAAACAATTTTTGAGGCGTTGCCCGGAACTTCTATTAGCGTTGACAGGAAATGCTTTATAAGTGGATGTCGAATGGTGAAGAGTCTAATGCTCAACGAAAAATATAGTTCTTTTCTTTTAAGCGAACGTGATACATGACGGATAATAAATAAAATTTTATATCGCTTATGAGAACGTCGAGTCTGTGGTAAAATCATTCTATGTAAACTGCTAAAATGCGTTGCAGAAAAATTTATGTATTATCGATAGTCTTATCTACAATGTGCATCATTTTAATATTCTGAAGTTATCATTCTAATACGAATACTACCGATTAATTTTGAGAATAATCTGCGGCGTATCAATTTGGGAATAAATTCTGAACGCAGCTTCCGAGGTCATGCTTGCATTTATTTTTCTGATAAGCAGCCCTGCGTTTATCGCTGTGGCCTTCCAGCACAATAATAACAGTGTACTGATGCAGTCAGCGCAAAAACCTCTTAAGCTCACGGGAGCTGAGGTCAAAGGCCATTGTGAATATGCAGCACATCGACTGCAATGGGAGAACACTCAACAAAGCTCAAGTTTCTTCCAGGATTATGCACGTGTGAGGCTACCGATACATACACTTTTGAAGTAACATCGTGGACACCTACTAAGCTTAGTTCCAAATGTAATTTCACGTGGTTCGATGTTTTTGACATCATTCGTACTTTTTTCTCAAGTGCCTTGCAACAGCACTTTTATTTCAAAAAAATAAGGACCATTAGATTTCATTGCGGGCTGGAAAATTACTGCATCTTTGATGTTCTTGCGGAATATGACTGCTTAATTACGCTTTCTATTCACACTTGCGCTCCACTTTACAACAATAATTTTTTTATAGACTAGTTTTGTTGTTGTGGAAAGTTTTGTAACTGGATTTTTACGTTTCACCCTCGAAATTGGGTAACATTCCGTTGCTGGAATCTTATTTCCTTGTGAAGTTCCTCTTTTGGAAGAGTTTGTCTTTGAAGTTTGTTTGCTCCTCGAACGTGATTGTATTTACCTCAACAATTTTGGGTCTCATGGGACCGTTCTAGGATACAAGAATGAATCACAAAGTCGTTTGATGGGACTTTCTTCGTTTGGCCTTTTTTCTGCTCAAGGATTGCAGAGATGCTGTGGTTTTGGGCTACATTCCTGGTAATTGATGCTCTTATAAGAGTTGCTGACGAATCAAGTAGAATGAGTTCATGCCATTTTTAGGATTTAGATAAAATGAGAATTTTTTATTATTTCTCAATCATCTGTGCTCGATGACAGACGGCACCTTGCAGGCAGACGAATATTTTTTACTGAAAAATTTATTCATATATATATATATATCAATTTAACGTAACGTAACTTATGTGGTATGGAAATGTTGAATAGCAATTAAAATATTCTCTAAACTGTTTCTAACTTATGTTGAACAAAGTTTGTTTAAAAAAAATCAATTATTGATAGTCAGTATTCTACATGAAAAGCACACCTCTACTGACAGGTCTCTAATTGATATAGAAGAATAGAGGAAAATTACGCGCTGAATTTGAAGTAAAAGAATTGTTTGCTTTATTATTGTGTTCTAATGACGCTTTGGTAGGAAGTAAATCAGTTACCAAGGCTGGTTGTTTCTCTTCTTTTTGTGAGTGGAAACTCGAAATGACTAAAAAGCTAAAAATTCCAATACATTTTATGTGAGTAACTGTTAATTAGGAATGTGGCACACTTGCTGATTGCTGGCTCATGGAATGAACTCGATGCGAGTATTTTTATTTCATGTATTTTAAATTGGAGTAAAAATAGTTAATCAACGTTTGCTTCTCTTTCCCAGAATTTTTATATTGCTCTTCTGAGAAAAGTTTTCAGAATTCAAACACTTATAATAGTTAAAAGTGAAGTTTTATGAACTGCTCAGGTATTTACAAAAATAAAATACAGAATGTTTGATGGACTCTACTCCATTTTTATAATTTTATTCACACTGTGCTAGAAAGCCGACGCATATCTGGCTTTCATTTACGCCGCTGCGGAGCTCATGAATTAGTTGGAGACTGAAAAATCATAGTTACAAAATGCGGAACCGTACGACTGATTGATGGGATTGTTTGTAGTCCATTATTCAAGCGAGACTTGGGGAATCAATCAAACTGCCATTAGTTGATCGATCAATCATTTTTAGCAAATTTAGTTTTATGGTCTGCAACAATCAGGAAGAAATTCTGATTCGCATGAACTTACGATAACTAGTAAGCGGGAAGCTTTCACATTTATTTATACTTTTGGAAATGCCCGTGTACTTTCGTCAAGACGTCAAAGTCTTCAAACCATGGCCAAGTTCTGTCGTTCGGGCTGATAAGCGTTAGAATTGAAAACGTAGTCTTAGGAGGGGCTTTATTCAGGAAGTCCTGGTGAAACATTGCCGTGCTCCAAAAGTTCGGTCGAGTTTGGTGAGCTTTCGATAGATTCATCCATACGCGCCATCATGCTTTCCTAGACTCCTCCATACGCGCCTTCATGCTTTCCATAGACTCCATACGCGCCATCATGCTCTCCATAGACTCCTACATACGTGGGTTCATGGGCTCTACAGTAAAAATGTAGGAGCTCTGAGCGTGTCATCATAGATGTGCATGTCTATTCAATTAATGAGGGAGTTACTATTTTATTGTTTTACACCTACGTATTCAGAACTTTTTTTCAAATTACCGCAACCATTTTTTTACGATCGGTTCTTGCTTAGAATTGGTGCTAATTTTCACTCTTGACGAAGTACATTCCAGAAATTTTGATGTAGCTACTAAATAAAACATTCATGATTCTAGCTTGACGCTCATCTATACAGGTCTACATTTCTTTCGCTAGGCCTCCAGAAAACGACGAGAAAAGAATAGTCATTTCCTCAAGCAATCGCAGATGTTCTTCGTAAAATTTGCTGAAAACTTTTTCTTTCATTAGAAGTTATTTTACGGGCAAGAATAATCAAGAAAAATTTTTAATTGGTCAAGAAACTGGATTTACTCGAGGCCAAAGAAAGGACGAAAGTGAGGCATGGTCAGGCTCAGTTTCCTGCCCACACTGGCTTTCGATTACTTTTAATTTCATGCAAAGTGCATAGGATTTTTGTGTTTCCAAAAGCAGTTGATTTCCAAAACCTGAAAAAATGACACTGCTGAAGGTGATTTCCTATATTTCTTTCCAACGCTGACAGAGTTTTTTCGAACAGAGTATGCCGAAGCAGTTCATAACGTCAAGTCACTTGTGAGAACGAAATGAAAGTCTGGAGGGAGGTCAACGTAGCCTTCAACTACTAATTAATGGAATAATAAAACCTTGTACAGTCTTCCGATCGGAAATGGATGGAGGGCAGTGGATATAATTTTAAATTCCTTTAATCAAAGCCTACATCACTGCGCGTATCGATCACGCGGTCGTCATGCAGTACTTCACTCATCGAACACCAGGAAGACATTTGAGTTCTAACAGTCGCAATGTTTTATAGACATCTCACTCTTATGATTCCTTCATGGATTTGTTGAAAAAATCTTATTTCGGGAAAAAGTAGTAGAACTTGATAAACATATTGTGCAATATAAAAAAATTTCCGACGAAGTAGAGAATACTATTTATATGAAAATTATTACGGATACCCTTACCTATACAGTCTTGCATAATTCTTCCATGATTGAAAAAATTAAAAAAATCAATGTTCTGTTGCAGAAAAGTACTTGAGTCTTTAAGGAGTACTTGAATAAGGTATCTTGCATTGAAGAATTTAGATGCTCTACGCTATTCTAGAGAGGTATGTACTCTTTTGCCTACTCACTTCTGAAACTGAACACCCGAAAATAGTAAGTTCTGCAGGCCTTCCTTCCTAAGTCATGCAATGCACAATCCGTGCGTTCTTGCTTTGTCTGTGCGAATAACTCAGGCGTACACAACAGTACTTCACAAGACGGATCGACTTGATTCTCGTATCAATAGAGCTGCAATGGTATTGCAGTGTAAGTAATAATTAACAATAATAATGTTTGCTTACGGAGAGTTCACAGTTACATTTTCTTATCAGTCAGAAGCTTGTAATATATAGAAAACAATTGCTAAAGCGTAGAAAACTGCTGCCGTCTTTAAGGAAGTTGGAGATGTGTTTTTTTGTTGACATATTATGGATTCTTCGCTCACCAAAGTAAATTTTATGCACTTGTATGGATTTTATTTCGTTATATTGTATTATAGTTTATCATTTCATCGTTGTTCATGTTTGAATTATCGAAATACTGTTCTCCAACGCGAAATGTACCTTTTTCTTCTTTTTGCTACCCGGTTTGTGACGACAAAGCAAGTACTGATGCCCCTAAATCTATTTTTCTCTACAAGCGATCCTGATCGAAGCCAACACGATGATCCCTCATAAACATTTTGGCAAATCTGAGTCCTACTTTTTTAATGTAGGAGGAATTTATCTTAAGTATTCTAATGAGGCACCAGTAGGAATAAGTGGGTTTGATCTGAATTTTCATCTGAGTTCCAAATAAACTAAGAGGGATGAATTCGTACTACGAGTGTATGTTTCTGTTGCTATTTCAAAGCTGAGGAACTTTTTCAATCTAATAAAAAATGCAGCCGATATTCGTGCGCACAACAGTGATAACACGATTTGTTCCGAACATAAATTCGACAATGATGTTATTACAACTTGCTTGAAAAATTTAAACCTCTTTTTACAACTGCAATGGGTTTTTTATTGGTGTTTGTCGCTGATAATGTTTGCTACTTAAATTAAGAATAAATAGTTCTGTTATAGATGTGTGATGCGTTCGTTAACTTACGACGATAGGACGGTGTCTAGTTTATGAAGTCCAATCCTATTTATGACTGCAGAACCTGCCCCCAGCCTCTTATTTTTCAGCCCGTGATGCGTCTTGTCTTGCACACATGAAAAATTAATTTTTGGGAATTTAGTAATTAATTCTGCTTCTACAGGCAGGTCTGTGGGGTCACATTAGGTTTCTGTTAAATAGCTTCCTTACCGTATGATGTCTATATTAGTTGTTTGAATATTAATCCTATAGTTGAATTCACTGTATTTGAGTCTTGTAAAATTTGCTTAAATAAAAGAAATTTCCCCAAAAACTACGTAACTGTGAGTGCAAAAAAAACGAAGTAGAAGTTTATATATTTATTCAGTGAGAGCTAGAATTGTCTCTCATCTTATTGACATCACAGTCTCTGTGGATGTCAGGCTGCAATCAACTTGCCCCGAAAAGTAAATTCTCTTCTGTTTGTTTTAGTGTCGCTCATTTAAGCCAACAAAGCATCTCACTACGCAGTTTAATTTAGTGTCATTTAAAAAAATGCCGAGTTCTCTTTGCATACATACAGCTAATTGTGAACCTGAGCCAAATGTAGTTTATACACAAACAGCTAATTGTGAACCTGAGCCAGATGTAGTTTATACACAAACAGCTAATTGTGAACCTGAGCCAGATGTAGTTTATACACAAACAGCTAATTGTGAACCTGAGCCAGATGTAGTTTATACACAAACAGCTAATTGTGAACCTGAGCCAGATGTAGTTTATACACAAACAGCTAATTGTGAACCTGAGCCAAATGTAGTTTATACACAAACAGCTAATTGTGAACCTGAGCCAGATGTAGTTTGTCCAAATCTTGTGTCGAGCTGCTAGTTCATCTAAAAACATGTACAACATACGAGTATTTCTATGCACCTTGTAGAATACTCAAATTCATGAATGTCTCCAAACAAATTTGGATGCAAATTGCAGGAGAAACGAATGTTTCAAAATGGCAATTTTGATTGGATTAAAATAGGTTTGCAAGTTTTTTGTGACATTGAAATAATATAGTCGCGATTTATTTAATTATATGTATACCCTAATTCAATTTTTTTTATTTCTTTTAATAGTTTTGAAACAACAGATTGCTTTTACTACATCGCTTCTCATTTTCTGATCTATAGAAGAACTCGACAAAATACTAGGTGAGAAAGCTCCTTATAATTTCTTTGACGTATCCTGGATTGACATATTGGCAATTCGTTAAACAGCAATTGCAGATTTCTCTTGTACAATGAAAAATGAATTGTCATTTATATTTACAATATTTAATTCATATGAAAAATTTTTGGAACATAAATTTATTGTTGAATGACCAACGGTGTATGAAATATTCCTTTGTTAGCGTTTAGGAAACGGTAAAAATTGGCTTATGAAATCATTTTCATTCCGGAAAAACTTTACCAAGTTTTTAAAAACTCCCCCTTTCATGAACTATTTGATGGAAAATAATCGAGAAATGTTTGGAAGTAACTTTAATTTTTTTAAAGTTCGTTTGAATTAAAAAAGTTTCATTGAATCTTTATGGTCGGGGCAGTGGAACCAGTAGAGCAGGTGAAGAGGCACAACGCAGAGGTTATACTAAATTATGGACCTATGGCGTGCGTGATATACAGATAATTCTTCTGCAAGTTTATTTTTGGCCATTTTACAGACAATACTTTCGGGCCTTTTCTCTAGAAAGAATAGAATCGATTCAAGTACTACGAATTTTTTGCTCGCGAGTGCTACAGCTGTTGACTACACATGTCATGTGTTGGAGTCCTGGAAAATGAGTTTTGTATTATTAAAATCTCTATGAATACGATTTTACGTTTGGAAAACGAAATGGATGGATGAATCTTTAGATGGGTAGGAAATAAAATATACCTCAACGGCATAGTTCAAGTTGGGTGCCATGAGAAATGAAAATTTGTTTTGAATGTCATGTACAATTGCTCCAATTCTTAGCTGAACTAGCTGCCTTATGCTACTGTTTTTTTGTCCATTTTATTTAATAATAAATTTGTTAAGTGTAATTGCCAATAGCTAATTCTAGCTTTCATCGCACAAAATTGTATGCTTAGCTTCTGGGATACTTGGTTGCCTTATTCAGGCTTAGCTGATAAACTGCACAGGCTTGAGCACCTGATGAATATTAAACTTGTCAGTCCGATAACTTGGAGTAGTATTGTAGCGCAGTGAACTCCAACGCAGAAGAAGTCTTGTTCGAAGTGCATTCAAGTTATAACACCTCTGATGTCTTTTCTTAGGGCTGGAAGTAAAAACATACACTTTGTTTCAAAATATGGGTGCACTTGTGAATCCGTGGCAGAGATGATTGCACTGTGTGGCACACAGAATTTAAACGGTAGCGGTGAGAGAAAAACTATTTTTGATATTTAAAATGACAACCTTCTCATTACAAAAACAGCGTATAATCATTCGTTTTCTCCAGTCTAGTGGTGTGACACCGATTGAAACTTTTCGCGAGTTCTGTGAAACATGTTTTGATGGTATCATGGCTAAGTATAATTTGCGCTCGTGGGTGTGAGTTTGAAGAAAGCAGAACGTCAACCTAACATCAGCCGGTCAGACGACGTGATCGAGCGAGGGGAGAAAGTTGTGGAGGATGTCCGAATGAGTGTGGAACGCATCGCATCCAAAGTTGGCATTGTCTTGGGGTCTTTGCAAACAATCCTGCATGGAGACCTGGAAATGCGCAAAGTATCCTCTAGGTGCGTACCACGAATACTGATGGACGACTACAAGGCTGCGTGCGTGATGTGTTGCCACGCAATGTTGATGCATGATGATGGCATGGATGAGACCTTTTCATCGATTGTTACAATGGATGAGGCATGGATGCCGTTTTTCAGTCCTGAAATGAACGCCAGCCAGCTCAATGGGAACACAGAAACGCTATGCGCTATTTTGACTATAAAATACAGTACTCCTTGCCGCTGCTGCTAGAGATCTGTGTGCAGTACAGTGCTGCCATCAATGTCACGCTTTCCTAACAAGTACACGCGTATTTCAAAACAAAGTACATTTTTCTGTGCCCATCCCTGAGAAAAAAAATGAAGGTGTTATAACTTGAGCGCCTCTTGTAGGCTGTCCTGAATTCTAATACTTGATGATGCAGAGCGTGTGAGGTTTCTGGTTAACGTTTGCTGTTACCCTTTGCAGCCACAATTTTATTTTTATTCCACGTCATTTCTGATTACCTCGCAAAGTTGCTTCATCAATATTTTACAGAGCCTTATTCTGAAAATAACGTTTCTTTGGGTTAACGATTTTTTTTTCATTTTAATTGAAACTCTAATCAGGAGACAAAATAATTTATGATGCATTATTTTGATGCTCCCCTCAAAATTCTGTATGGAAACCAATTCAAAGATCATGCTCTACCTTGAGATAATTTAAAGATCATGGTGTGTTTTTCGTTTTGCGCTCCTGCTTCTTATTATTCAGTGCACGATGCTGCTCTTGGCTTACTCCAATTTTTTTTCCTTCTCCCCGCTCGAAAAAGTACAGAAGTGAAGTCATCTCTTTACGATGTTTCCGAAGTGCGGCGTTTCGAAGTAACGGTGCCTATTTTATCAAGTTGAATGTTAACACGTTGACTCCGAAGTGGTACGTATGTGTACCACTGAGGTTAGGTTCTGTAATTTTTTCAGATCCATCTAGTGACTATGCGTACAATGTGAAGTTTTACACCAATCAGGCAATCGGAGGCAACGTGTTAAATGAAACCTGTAGGTTAATTTTTTAAGTGATATCCGTAACCAAACTTACAATTACGTCCAGGTGCAGCGAACTGCTGTGAGTAGTTCGACTTGCTCAGTATCTGTCATAAAGCAATTTCTTTACTATCGTTATCGTCTGTTGGTTTTTTTTTGTATTAATTAACTTCCTATATTTTTATTTAATTGTAAAAAATATATCATGCTCACAGTTTTTACATGAAAGTATGGCAAAAAAAGGTTGATTCTGTCTTTTATTATGACGCTTGTTAACTTTAAAACTTCGTCATTTTGGTGTTAATTTTCTTATTAGTCATTTATTTCTACCATGCATTTAATTTTTCATACACTTGCTATTAATTATGAAATGATACTTACTTCATAGATTAAAAAAACACTCAATACGGATTTATACTCTTTAGAGTCGATAGACACGTATTAATAAATTGATCAGTCAATTTCCATTTCCTTGGTCAGTCATCTCAAGACTGGCTAGTAAAACTAAGGAATTATTTTGCTATTTAATAATGTCCCTGTAATTTAAGCAGCTCAATCTGTCTATGATATGTTCTGACTTTGTTTCAGAATTGTTAGTATTATTTTATCATAATTAATTAACAGGTTTTTGAAGCAGGCAAGCCTCGACAACGACACTCCGAGGTAAATCGAGGACCAGCTGTACGGAATGACTGTGACCATCTCGTTGTAGTGTTAGCGTTAGTGTCAGTGCTACAATTGCCTACTTTTATGTGAGTTAAGATTGTTAAGAACGTGTTTAGCATACCTTAGATGAGTATGTACGAAAAGTTTCAACGAAATTAAGCAAGACAGTTTTGGATAAATAGTTATAGTTTTAGCTCGTTAATTTTCACTAATGTTCCCTTCTTTTTGCACGAAAATTAATCTATGCTTATAATTGAACAACTGAACTGAAAGTTCAGAATGATGTTCAAGTGCTTTAAGTTAGTGTTCGAAATTAATAAAGTGACTGTGCATCTTTTTTACACAGTCTGTTTATCAGGGCTTCCATTTTCATTTTGCCATCTTACCTAGCACTTGCCGGCTGCTCCAAACTGGTTCGTTCGGCCATGAACATTCCTAGAAGTTGTGGCTACCGTTTCCTTGTCGACGACTGCTCACTATCTCCTGACGCGGCGCCGGCATTCCGAGCAGAGCTATGCGTAGTTATGAAGGGCCCAGCAAGTGTTGTTGTCTTCACACTATCGACCGACCTTGTATTTTTAATGAACCAGAGCTGTCAGTACACACTCCAAAGCTTAGACTTCGGTGGGAACAATTCTGTGTGGCCGTGAGCCATTGTGATAACTTGTTTCAGCTGATGTAGGCGCATCTTTTTAGGAAATATAATATTTAGATACGTAGTACTTACTACTGTAGAGATATTATTTAGAAATTTTGAAGTTATGATACTTTTTATGTTCATTCTTTTATTGTGATGTGTATGGCATTTACGTAGTAGTTTTTCATTTATTTTTTCATAAATACGATAACAGAAAGCCTTAGCCATTGTATTACTTTTAGTTTGTGATGTGAGGCCTTAAATTGTCATAGCCCAAGTCTGAACGTGAAAAACTGCCTTGAATAATTATCTTGAATATGTACACCTCTATTTTCCACTCAGTACCATAAACATGTTTGCTTTCACCATATTATGCTGGAAGACTATGTTTCAGTCAGGTCTTTAAGGAAGGAAGCATTTCAGAATTTTCACCAACACACAAGGAACCTCTAGTCTTCCTCTGGAGTGTTCTGAGCTGTCCCCTGGAGTATGTCAATCACTGCTGCCCCAGCAACACACTCGGAAGCTTGCAGTTCCTCAGGAGCGTCTTCACTACTCACGTTGAATAGATAAATTCACTTTGAAAGCGTTTGATGTAGACATGTTCTATAGTTTGGAGTGTATTCATCTCTTAGTTTTTTAGGTGTCTTTTTGGTCTTCGTAAAGTCCCAGCGATCTCTGTTTTACATAAAAATGTCTTCTGTCATATTTGTTGTCACCTTTATTTTTTTAGATTTTTTATTCGAGACCCGGCGATTGTGAAAGCTTGACCAATTTCAATGTTACTCGATACCATGAGCGGCACAAACTTTATTTTACTGAAATGAGAAAAGAATATGATTTCGCTTCGTAATGGGTATCTTTCGTAATATATGATGTTAAACAAATATTAGAACTCTATTTACTTTACGTTCAAACTGGTAAACTATAATTTTTGATGCATCACAGAGGCTTGAGGCCTAAGTTGCAATCAACTTTTCTGTTTCATGAAGTGTACCATCATTGATACATAGAGCACGAGTACCAAGACATTCTTACAAATAGTCCTATTTTTATACCCAGCTAGTAATTTTCCGCACCTAGCTAGAGATTTTCTGCGAAGTGTTGTGAAGAAATTCGTCGTATTCTATTTTACAGGTGGAAATGCGTTTTTTTTCTCTCCAGCTGAGCACTTTCGCTTCAGGTTCACTACAAGTTGCATGTTAACAAAGATCTTCGGCTCGATAAATCGATGTTGAAATCAAAGGTATTCTTTTTAAGGAAGTTCAGTTTTTATTGGCAATGATTTGTTCCGTCTGTATGATAGGTCTTCCTCTCTTAATTGTAAGATATACTTTGAAGGGTAGTCTAGTCTCTCTTATTTTGACTCCTGAATATTTTACCTTCTTTGGCGCTACTCGGTCAACTTCTTGAGAGCAATTTTATAAAAAGCATGGTCGTATTTTTCCTTTAATTCTTGGTGAGGCACGCGAGCGATAAATAAGGAGTGATCAGTTGCTCCACTTCACTAAATTTGTGGCAGTGGACGTTGCCTTAAAATATGTGAGGCGACATTGGAGTCACGCAATTTAATGCTTAAAAGACCTTTGAATTTTTTAAACTATCGCTCTAGTCTTTATATATGAATTATTGGGATCCAGAATGCCTCAGTTCAGTCATTGAGAATGATCCAATTCTTTCTTGTGAAATAGAAGTGTGAACTTTGTGCCATGCCTTCTTATTGGGTCTTGTTTGTTAGAGATGACTCAATGAAAGAGATGTAAAGGCGGAAAATGTCTGAAAAAGATTATTTATGGAACTTATAAGAATTCAAATATTCTCTTGTACAATTCTCTTCCGAATTATTTGGGCTACGAAATTTCACTTTTGTCAGGTTGTCTTGTAGGAAAACGACGCCTCAGCGATTCACAAGTGTTGGCGGTTTGCAATTCAGTTTCTCTGAGACATTTTTGCAATTGAGAATAGTCTCCTCAGCGGTATAATTCAGCCTAAAATTTTCAGTATAACAAATAGCTCAGAAATGAGAAAGAGAATTAATTGCATTAATGGTCATATTAGTAAGGAAAATTAATAGCACAGTATTAGCAGTGATGATTGCAACAATATATATAAACTGGATACTAGGCTAGGTTAGTGAAAATACAGCATGACAAAATGGAACACTGTGTACAAGGCAACCGTGCCATTCAGCAGTACCACTGTCAGAAGCTGAAAGTACAACGGGAAAGTTTTTAACTCTTTTTGCGTACTGGTAGGTAGGAATAATACTTGGGACATTTGTTTTTAGTTTGTTTCTCGTGCATGTGAGGCAGAAAGTTCATCCAACTTTTGTAATGATACATTTCTTTCCACCCTAAAAAAGAACTTGCATTCGATGATTAACATATATCTACATTTCTTGCCTATGAAATAAATTGAACTAATAAACGTGAACTCATAATTTTGACAGACATAGATTAGACGCTCACTGAACAAGAACTGTTGTTGCGAATACGAAACTAAAAAAACGTATTTTCAGTTACTTCAGACGTTAACAGAATTCATAAAATTTTCTAAAATCTTTATAAAATTTCTAATTGCGAAAATAATTCCAAATTTTGGTGAACTAACTGCGAAAAAACATTGTGACGCCAAAAATCGTAACACCATTGTCTATGGTGGAACTACTAAATCACAGTTTTAAAAACATGAGCTTTACATAAACTGTTGATAGCAAGTATCATGAAACTCAGTACCATAAAAAATCCTCTATCCGGAAGCTCCTGTTTTTCATGTAAAGGTTTTTGAAGTTGGGCCAATTAAGCGCTTACATTGAGTGCTCGATTCTGATTGAACCATTCTTACAACTAAGAGAGGAGGGCTGGTGATGGTGTGCCATGGCATATTGAGTTTTTTGTTTCAAACTATGCAATGCAAATTAGAATCAATAGCAGTGATATTCAGGAACTACTTTGAAGTCCAATCTATTTTATGATTCAGGAATAGCTTCTCGATAGTGGATGTTTTTGCGACGGCCGTGCTCACTGAGTTCATGTAGAGAAAAGTTGGCATGAAGAGCACATTCATTACGTGCATCATTCAGACTTGTCCCTGCAATCGCCTGATTTGAATAAAATTGCATGTTGGAGGGACGAGTTTAGAGTTTTTACACCCTTCCATTGTGGCGCTTTCGCTTCCACTTTATGTAGTCGAGGGGTAGCGGCCGGTGCCTGTGCTGCGCAGGTCCCTGGTTCGAGTCTTCGCATAGTACTCGAATTTTTTCTGCTTGTGATACAGGGGGCCAAGAAGGCTTACTGACCGATTATTTAACTATTTCTTCAAAACTTCCAACTTATCAGTGCTCCCTACTTGTCACTACGAACTTCTACCGCAAGTCACAACACAGGACGGGAACAATCGCTGGGCGCATCATTATTAGTATTAAGATGTTAGCAATATGAATTGAAAATTCAATGTATGTGTACTGTACGTACACCTTATTGGAAAAGTTCTTCTCTTTATTGCATTTTTCCCACCGTCACTCCTGAAAGAGAAGAAGCAAATTATGAGTAAAGCAACGTTGAACATTCATCGGCAGGATGGCCATAGTTGGAATGGGTCTCGGAGCTCATCGAAACAATGCATCAGATCTATTTCGATAAATGTGTATATTTTTTGATAGCAGATATTGTGTTGTAATTGCTGAGCTCAGTCCCTGTGGATCACTGAGCGATCAGTGTGGCTATAGGAGAAAAATTAGTTTTGTGTTTGCGGCTGCATTGTGCGGTGTCGTCTTGCAGTAACTGAACCAAGTTTCTCGTCTGTTAAAAAATAATTCAGAATTAATCTTTGTAAACTGACTTTTTAATTTAAAAACATGAAGACATTTACTAATTCTAAAAATTCACAATGCACTGGCTGTGTTTTCAGTATATCGTCTTGCAGCGGCTTGTGCTTCAGTCAGAATTAACTTGTATCTTTTATTCCGGAAAATTAAGAGGATCATTTCGTCTGTATTTTTAATTTATATTCGATTTTAATAGGTTTTCTATGCTTAATATACATATCCATTTTTTTATCCTAAAATTATCATCTGAATTTCGATCTGGGAATATTATTTTGAAGACATCAGCGATGTTCTATTCTCATCAATGAATTGTAGAAAACACCTGCGGCACTTAATATTACATTCCATTCAATAATTTGCAGAGACTTGTGAACATGAATTAAATTATTCGACAATGAAATTGCATGCATTTCCAGTGTGTGTTTGTGTTTTTGAATAAACTTAGTGTTAATGTGATGATAAAGGTTAATTTCTGATTCATTTGCATCACGTATTTATTGAATTCGTTTCTAATACAGTTTGTGTGCATAGCGCTTTAATGTACTATTTTAGAACCTCCAAGAAGAAGAAAAAAAACAAGAAGTCCATCAATCGTAATTAATTGGGAGGAAAACTTCACTACCTTCGAGGATGTACACGTCAAAGTTGTAGCTTTTCCCAAAATAAGTAGACGCGCATCGAAGATTTTATTGTTGCTTTTAAAAATAGATTAGAAGTGTGCAAGAATAGGAGTAACGATCTTATTTATAGCTTAACCCTTTTGATCCGGCTTTTGCTCTCTGTTGGGACATATATGTCCCAACAGTATTGAAAGGGTTATGTAAACAGACGAATTCAATTTTATGAGAGTACTTAACGTCACGACACTGTCTACCTATTCTTCTACATTCGAATTTAGAAACATTGCTGGCAAGTTTGAGTGACAACTAACTTCTCGCACCAAGTGTCCGGTCAAGCTGTGGTGCAGGCCGAGGCCACACTGGTGTGCCTTCAGACCTGACGCTTCTTCATATTTTATGACTTACCGTAATCGATCTGAGGTCTCCTAGGCAGGCCCTGCTATGGTGCCCTGTGAGTTAGCGTGGTGTGTGCGCACAGACTTCCTCCACCACACGATACAGGAAAATCTTCGAATTATTTCACTGTATAGAAATTCCGGATGTGAGAGCAATTCTGTGCGGCCGCTCTCACGAATGAACTCATCACGAAACTCTATTCTCGTACTCCTTACATTTTAAAAGAACTGTAATAGTATGCGGGAATCAAGATATATTTTTGAACAACCGTGAACCAAGGTACATGTAAGGGCTGTGACCAATTTCTACATAGCAGCTTGCTCTCTTGAGGTACGCTTTACCGTGTCAATATCAGAAGAACATTCAACTGTGAACTAAGTTATAGAAAATGTAGCTCTTTTGCCCCGTGCTGTGCATGCGTGTGTTGGATTTCAAGTAGGTTTGGTGCACTACTTTGTGATTTGGGTCTCAAACTTGTTCCCTCGCAAAATGAAATGTAATAATGAAATTGAATTCCTGCTTATTTCGGTAAAACGTTACAAATTCAAAGTTATTACCAGTTTTTCATTTATGTTATATTATTCATGCGAATTGCGCGCTGGCACGCGTGGAACATTCATTTTTTTTAATTTGAGTAACTCATGTATGCAATTTAATTTGTTCGGATTTCGGGCCAGCCATTTTCTTGATTTTTTGTTTTTTCTTTTTTCAGGTGAGCTTGATTAACTGTATGCGATGATGAAAATTTGGAGGCATCTGACCATAGGTGAGTGATTAGAGTTATCGAATCTATGGTTGAATTTTACATAAGTCTTCGTTCATAATCGATCCTTGAGCAAATACACATTTTCACTCGTCAACGACGTAAATGGCTCTCTATCTTTACATTGTTATGATACACATGTACGAGGCATTACATTTTCTTCTTGATTTTTTTAAACAATTTAGGCATCATGCATTTTCTTATAAATACTCTTATTAGCTACGTCCCATTTCATGTGCACATGTACGGTCATTCTGTGACACATTTAATGCTCGATCCATTTCTATATAGCTCACTCCATTCCAACCTTGGATCACAGCTGCTAATGCACTAGACACGTAGAAAATTTAATTGTAGTCGGGCTTGTTTTGTCTGTTTTAATGATCATTTTAAAACTTCACAGCTTTTTAGTGCATTGCGTTAAAATTTTACTGCTCAGCTCCGTGTAAACGTTGATAAACAAAATTCATCGTAGAAATTTAGTTGCAATATTAGACGATTTTATGCGCTTAAAACGTATTAAACATTACAGGGGATGTTCCTTCTACTAAACAGTTGAGTTCAGGAGGTATCAAAATATCACTATTTTTTGTAAAAATTCTAGTTATTTCCATTTACTTATAGCAGCGTGTTTTTTCAATTAAATTCACAGACTTGCATCAGTCGCCCCAATAAGTACTTTTATGTCCGACGGTTCACTTTGTTGAATTAATTTTCGTGCGTCTAGTGTGTTAAAGCGAATGAAGTGTACGAAATATATGATTTTCAAAACCCAATGTAAATTTCTGTGATGATTTTAGAGATGATTCGCAGCTTAGTTAATTGATATGAGGCTTGTCTCGAATTCTCTTTCAGCACTTAAGCATTAGGGTTTCTTTCTGATATAAATAAACTGGAATATATGATAATTTTCTCGTCGGAATGTCAAGCAAATTATCGTTTCAAACTATATTCCAGGTTATTTATTGTGTGGAAAGAGATTATCGGTACGCGTATCGATAATATAATTTTATCTAATTCATTTGTGACAAAGCATTCACGCACTGGAATGCTTTCTAGTCAGAAATATAATAACAATGATCGTCTCTAATGAAATAAAACTGAAATTGGAACGTATCGTCATTTTACGTAAAATTGCCTGACAATAACAACGAATTATAAAACATGTAATCATGCATCATATTATTTTTGCAGGATGACAAACATTTCTCTCCTAAGTACTGAAAACATTTTAATGTAACGCAGAGGAAATTTCCGCGAAATTTGTAATATTGGTTGCAAATAATGCGCAGTAAAAGGATCAAAAATCATTTTTACAGGTGTGTCACAAGTAATACTAGTACGAACGTTTACTAACATTACAATGAAAACTAATGTGATCCAGTCGATTTTACGTTTGGTTGTAAATGTTACGATGTGTGATGAAATCTATCGCTCATTAACAAACGTAATTGAAATCGAAGTGCTCGTTGTCGATTTTGCGTTTTTTCTCAAATACTACCGTGCGTGATGTTATCTGTTAATGAAGGCAGCGCCAATAGCGATATCCTCATTGTTGTTCACTTAGGACAGTTAAAAATTCTTGTTATTCGGTGGAACCTAAAGGCGACGTTGTAGGTCTTCTCGTATTCATAATGGCAGAAAATGAAATGTTGCTTACGCTGGTAAATCGAGTCTATTGGCTGATGATCCCACACTGGGTGATAAGTCAGGAACTGTTGTCTAACTTAATGTGGACCGTTTAGTACTTTGTGAGTTGTGTCAAGTTTTCCAGTGTGATATGTTGTTGAACGTTAAAAAAACTATCGCTATAGTTGACAATTGATCTAAGGAATGTCATTCTTCCGTTTGGAGGCCTGCAAATGACCTTCTAGGCTATTTGAAGCCGTTTCCGTCACTTTAGTCTTGATATGAGTGTTTTATGCCTTATATGAGTCAGAAATTATTCAAGTGCAACAAAGAATGAAAGTATTTTATTATATTTCTGGTGCTGATAAATGGACGGGGTTTCCTCGATCTAAAATTTGACTTGAGTAAAATTTTGTGTCATTAAAATATATTAAATTTCTAAATTAGGTTTACTCGTACGTATAAACACGACATTAAATTCTTCACTACAATATAGTAAGCAAGCGTTCATATGTAAAGCGATCATAATTCACTCGCATAGCGACCTAAGTATGGCCTTTCTATAACGAAAGTGGCTTTCATTCATTTCTATGTTCGTCAACATCACCAGCTTGGTCGACTGGTGAGCGAATCT